>PVKM010007697.1:0-40760 GCA_004027735.1 Carollia perspicillata | reverse complement strand
ACTTTTCCTCTGTTACTCCTCTTTAGAGGTTGACAATTATAAACTAATCTCTATGGTTTTTAGTAGTTTTTAGTAGTTTTCTCTTGCTCCTTACCTCTCCCCTAATAGAATCTATTTCTCTTTAATTTACGTTATAATTCTTTGTTTCACAGCCCTCTGTAATAGCACTTAATCTGTTTTGTTTTTAATTTCTGTGTCCCTGCTGGAAACTTACCTCCTCGAAGGCAGGAGGAGTGGGGCTTCTGTGTTTATAGCCCCAGAGCCTTGAATGCCACCTACGTGTTACAGCACAGTCTCTGTTGAATTGAGGTTAATTTCTTAAGGTTTATAAAAGTGGCTTCTGTTATATGTTGTATATATAAATTATATTTATGTAGTATATAAATAAATATTTTATAAAATTTTCACTTTTAAATCTCTCTCTCTCTCTCTCTCACACACACACACACACACACACACACACACTCTCTCTCTCTCTTTTTCCCTCAGAGTAACTTCTCGTCTGTTCCCTCAGGCATTTAGTACTAGGGCTTGGCAGCCCAGAAATGTATGTATGAAGAAGGAAGTCCTCATAGGCACATTAGAAGTTACTAACTCCATCCAATATGTTATCTTATTCAACATTTTAAACAGTGAAGCTGACACTTTGTATTTCCCTATAGAATGCTAGCCATCTGGAAAATTGTGTGTGTGTGTGTATTAGATTAAAGGTTAAATCTCTGCAGAAAGCAATTTAAGAAACTTCAGGAAATCCTCATTCCTCTGGATACATTTTGGGTTTTAAATCTAGGAATGTGCAGGTTCTCTCAAAATGACTAGTTTAATTTTAGGGGCTGAACCTTCGTCAACTAGGTGGAAAAAAGCACCTGGCATGACCCTGTATTAGAAACAGCCCACAACAACCCTGAGCCCTCCTGGGAGCCCGTTTCTGTGGGAGCTGTGTCCCGTCAGAAACTAAAGAACTAGTGCTCACCAAGATGAGGGTTACGGCACAGGTCTGCAGGGCCAGGGACATGGTGGCAATGCTTCCAGCAGGTCTGTGTCCCCAGACCAGGGAGATGTGGCCCGCCCTAGTGATTTTTATTTGCACTGTTAACAGAGAGGTAGGTCAGAGAAACAAAGCACACGTTTTCCAGTGACCAGCGACGTGTGGTCTCCAGTCTGGGAAGGCACCGCGGCCGGCTGCGAAGCACTGTGTGTCCTTGTCAGTGGGGCTGGCCGTGGCTGTGTGGGAGCATGGGCCCAGGATCCTCAGACAGTGAGTTTTCAAGAGAAACTAAGTCTCAGAGTTTTCTTTGAAATTACATGGTTTTTAATTTTGGCTAAAAGAATTGTTTTTTAAGTGTGGAATAAAGAACCTAAAATCAACCTACTGATATTTCCTGGCCACTCAAATCTGCTGTTGGAAACTGGTCTAGTTAGTCACAAACTGTTAGACTTCTGCCCATAAGTCAGGCTCAGTCTTTGGGACTGAGGCCCCTCGTGTCCAGTTTCTGGTGGACTTCTGCTTTGTACACCCTGTTTGATTTTCCTGCAGAGCACTGGTGACATGCGTCTGGTACCTGTTTGTTTAATACTTGTCCCCTCACTGCTCTGTGCTCTTTGAGAGTGGGCCTTTGAATTTTTGTGCATGAATATGTCCTTATCGTCCATGTTCCTCAATTACTTACTGAGTGTGTGAAAGATCCACCAAGTTAATGTCTCAAATAGTTTTAAACTTTTTAATAAAAGGCCATTGTCACAGTGCAAGTGCAGGATCTGCAGAAGGGACTAGCCGAAGCAGAGAAGAGGGGATTCACAGTGCACAGTGAGCAATTGTTCTGGCCAGGTCAGAAGTTCAGGAAGCAGCAAATATTCCCCAGACAAGGGATGGCAAGCATTTTCTCAGCACCTGCTGTATGCTGAGTGATTTGTTTGTTTGCTTTTTTCACCCAGAAGGAGTGGTAAGGAAACTCCCCAAGTGGTTTCGTTTTCCCATTCTTCCACCAACACTGATTGAAAGGTTATGCGACCCACAAAGAACAAGTGATGGCTGCCGGATGTTCAGTCTGGAGCTTTGCAGACCTTCCAGGGGGCACAGTGGTCAGAGTGACTTCTGAGTAGCAGATTCCCTAGACAGCAGCACTGGGTGGTCCCAGGTTGGAGAGGCTCCCTAATGCCCACCATCCCAGCAGGCCTTCCCTCCACACTCTTGCAGGGAACAGTAGGCTGCTCTTGAATCAAAGAGCCAACTCTCCCTCCACAAAGTCAAAATTCAGTGTCTTCTGACCCCCAGTCACATGTTACCCACCCCTCCCCCAGTCTTCCTGTATCCTTTCCCAGTGGTTGGCCTGGCTTTTCTACCTGGCTGGAAGCTCACAACTTATTCTCATTCCCCTCTTGGCCTCTGACCATTCACCAAGCGCTGTGTGTTCTTTTTCTTAAATGTGCTTCTTGGTTTTGTCTCTTTTATCTCAGCCACAGGTTAGACACTCATCATCTGAGGCCTCCCTGGCTGCCTGTGTCCTTATTCTAATCTATCTTCCATGCTGTTGATGGGTGATCTTGCACAGATGAACATCTGAGTGTGATATTTTTATGCACAGAAGCTGGCTTTGCTGGCTTCCAGTAGGCCCTGGGAGGACATGCAAAAGCTTCCTCGTGGTCTGCGGACTCCCCACCCCAACGTTTTCCTAATTTGTGTGTGGGGTTTGCCATGCCTCGCGGGCCTCCATTACTCACTGTCTGGACCTGCCAGACACGAGGTGATCTTTGGGTGTTCTGTGCCATCGAAGGTACTGCTCTTTCTCTCTCTCTAGGCCTCTCTAACTCTAGAGCTTAGGCATGTAACAGACCCCTAATGGCTAAAGGTTAATTAAAGGGGTTTTTTTCCTTTTCATTTCCATTTCTGTTCTCTACTACTTTGACTCCTTGCCAGTCTGTGTAGAGAAGAGAATGGTGAGGAGAGCCTCAATCTTCCCCAGAGCCCACCCCGCCTACCGCTGGTTGGGTATGGGATCTGTACCGTTTGGGGAGCCTCTGGCCAGGCACGTGTAATAAGGTTTTCCCCTCCGTCATCAATGTGAAGGTTTCCAGTAGAAATGAGTCATTTTTTACATTTTCACTTATTTATTTGATTTTATTTATTTTCAAAATTATGTAAAATAGAGTATGCCACTGACTTCACCCACTGGAGACTACATTTGGAAAGTATTCCTAGTTTTAAGTATGAGCAGTGTCCCATGGAAACAAAAGGCATTTTCCTTAAAAAGCAGAGAATTTGTGTATAGCTGTTCTTTCCTCTTACATAACTCTCTCTGTACCCCCCAACCCCCAACTCTACTCATTCAGGGAATATTAAAAAGATCCACTGATCGGCTCTTTTTAAATCCAGACCTGTGGTCGCTCAGCTGCAGCCTGGGAGCCTGTGAGTGACAGCCAGTCCCAGCCCTTTGTGTCCCAGCTTTTGCTTTAGTAGCTGCTTGATGTGAACCCATGGTCCTATTTTCTTCACGTGGCTCCAGCCTTCACTGCCTGTTTGCACAGCCTGCAGCTGCCACACATGCATCTGGAATTTTTTGTTTAAGATCTGCCTATACTATTTCTCTTTCAGAAATTTCTTACCATTTTTCTTGTTTGCACAAGTCTATACACAATCTGAGTGCATTGAAATTCCTCTCAGAGTCAAGAAGACTTTAGAAGTAGTAAATGCAGTGGCTGTATTATCAAAATATTAAAGTGAAAAGTTTAAATCCTCAAGGTCAGAAAATTAACTACTTAAGATTATGTTCATTTTCTTACATGGCATCTGTAAGGTTTATTTAAAGGGTTAGCATATGTTTTCTGAGAAACTGGTTTAGTCATACAGCAAATAAGTAGCTCAAGAATTGAAATGATTTTGTGCTGCTTATGGTGGCTTCCCATGATGATGTAACAGCTACTAGCATTTGTCGCTGTGAAGCAAATGTAGATCTTCAGTTTACAATAGCGATTTTACCTTTATGTGTGGGATTCATAGCACCCTGTGTCTCTTCACTAACGTTTACCTGACATACGACTTAATCACATATATAGTTCATTAAAAACTCCTCAGACTTTGTCTAGAAATTATTTTCCACTGTAGTTTCTTTCTAAATTTACCATTGTGTTTGGTTTGGACACTTTATAATTCCTTCAAGAATCAAGAAGACTTTAGAAATAGTAAGTGTAATGCCTAAATTTTTGATATGTTAATAAAAGTTTAAAATTTAAATCTCTGAAAATCAGGAAGTTAATTAAGCTGAAGTTGTCATGTTCATAGTAAAATTGTTACTAGTTAATGTGGTGATATTAAATGTGGCAGTGATTTGTTGGCTCCTCAAAGTATACAGTGACTTTCAAGGATTCAGTTTGGACCACTGTGTGACAAGCAACTGTTCCATGGGATTACGGCGGGGGAGGGGGGGGTTGTTCTATTCACAGCTGAATGATCACTTACAAATGCTGATTTCACATTCTTCCTGAAGGAGGGTCGAACTTTGAAATCATCTCTTATTCTAAAGGATTATCTACTGTAAGAAGAATTCCACAGTCTAAAAAGTTGCAAAAAGGCTTCATAATCAAGGTTCAGATAGCAAACACTTCGTTAGGCATATTAACTTTTTGAGATCTTATTCTTCACAGCTATTCAAGAATATATTTGTTTAGCGTGTAAAATGATTCCTAGCACTAAAATCAAAATCTAGTCTTTTGAAAGAAAATAAAATAAGCACATTAGGTTTGCATTTGATATTCTTTGAGTAGTAAAAAATGTACATATTTTCAAGGAAATTTTTAACCTCAATGATTTGAGCTCTGTCACAATTGTTAGTCAAAATTTTTTTTCAATAAGTAGTGGTGATTGATCATTTTTAAACTTTCTAGGCTCTGAAGACTAAGTGAACAAATAGTTTCTTTTTAATAAATAATACTTATCCATTAGCAGCAGCTGCCTGGTTTCTTTCATTCATCCACTTCCTGAATCTCTTTTCTGGCATTACCTGGGACTCCCTTTCCAGAAAATGTAGATCTTTTAGAGGTGTGAGATGTAAAAAGAACACCAACTGAAAAAGAAGGTATCCCAGCCTCCCTGAAGAGAGGTTCTGGGGGCCAGCCTCTGTCAGCAGGTGTGACCACCCTACACTAAAATGTCCGCTGTGTGCCACTTGAATTATTTCACTTCACTTAGTTGTATGTCTTGAAATCCCAGCAAACAGAAATTCACATTAACTTTATTAAGCATTAGAAGACATTAGTCACTTGGAAATGCAAATTAGAACTATCAACTCTAACAGTACAGATCCATTAGAATGGCTAAAATATAAAATACTGATGATAGAAGTGTTGACAAGGACAGGAGTAGCTAGAACTCTCAGACAGGACTGGTGAGAATAAGGCGTGATGCAACCACTTTGGAAAACAGTCTCATAGTTTCTATAAAGTTAAGCATATACTTACTCTGTATGTATCCGAGTAGATGATTTGACAGAGTAGTTTTAATTTTATGTATCTACCCAAGAGAAATAAAAACGTATGTCCAGACAAAGACTAGGGTACAGATATTTACAGTAGAATTACTCACAGCATCCTAAAACTGGAAGCAAGACAAATGTGTACTAACAGGTGAATGGATAAACAAATTGTGGTGTGTTCGTAGATTGGAGTACTACTCAGAAACAAAAAGGAATAAACCATCGATGTATGCAGCGGCACTGGAAGAATCTCAACGTGTTAGTCTGAGTGAACAGGCCGGACAGAAAGGACTATGAATGTACTTCTATTTTTATGGCATTCTAGAAAGGACAAAGCTATAGTGACAGAAGTAGACGATGATTGTGGGGGGTGGGGATCGCCTACAGCACAGCAGGAGGGAACGTTTTTGGGTGATAGAAATGTTTTGTATCTTGAATGTAGAAGACATTACATGACTGTATACCTTTGGCAAAACACATTGAATTGTACACTTAAAAGGACTCAACTTTATGTGAATTATAACTCAGAAGCTGATTAACCAAAACCAAAAAAGAAACAAAGAAAACGTCTGTAGAAGCTTACATGCTGGTGTGAATTCAGCATATTGGGGGTTGTTTCACTGTGAGAAGATGAAATTTTTTTAAATTGGAAATTGAAATATTTTGAGGGAAGTAGAGATGGCCAGGTCAGAGAAATGCCTGGTGGAGGTGGAGGTCAAAGGTGACCTGAGGGGGCCAGGCAGGTGCCTGCATGCTTGTGAGCAGGAGGCCACATCGTCTCTTGAGAATGTTTGCTTAATGCCTGTGAGATATCAAGTCATCTGCCTGGAAATTGTTAGTATTATAGGAAATCCTTGAAATATTGCACATTTTACAGAGATTTCTCTGGTATACTAATGAATTCTAGAGATATCTATAGATATCTAATGATCTCTTTTCTGGCATTGCCTGGGACTCCTGGATCTATAGATATCTCTAAATCAGCATCCAGAGCAAAAGGCCATCGGCTCTGCTGGCACCAGCAACTAGTGGTAGAGACCATGTACAATTACGTATCTTGATTTTAGCCTTGACCTTTGTTACTAGCCTGTCATGGTTTTGCTGGATTTGTTCTTTGTCTTAAGTTTCACGAACAGTTACACCCCTTAAGGTTCATCAGTGCAAAAGTTTTGAGAATCTTAATGTTGTCCAGAAAGAAATGTGAATGTACTAGAAATGAAAATGGTAGGGGGAAAATGAAAGAGGTGGGAATATGGTGAATGCAGCCATACCTGGTAGGAGATGCTGGGCAATGGGAATGATCTGAAGAATGGGAGAGTGTGGTGGTGAGAAAGGATGCATCGGAAAAGTAGACAAATGGAATGGGAAAAACAAAACCATTCTGAACCCGTGGTCCTGGGGATGAGCATTACCACTAGATACGTACTGGCCCAAGGTTAATTCAGGAGAAGGGAGTTTACTCTTCAACTTGAAGGCTAAGCATGATTTGGTTCAATTGCTGCTCCTGAAACTTGAACCATCCTGGTTTTCAGCATCATCAGCTCTGAGCCCATTGGAATTTGCAGAACATCAAAATGAGGGCCCAGGCAGCTGCTGCTACCATGGCATCTAAGAAATTCCTTATCACCCTGCCAAGCCCATGGAGAGGGAGAGGGTTACCTGCCTTAGCGAATTTCAGTGGTGCTGCAACTATTTAATTTTTGAGGAAAGATTCCTGCTGTTTGCATATTGATGGAAATGCATCCATGTTCCAGAAACTGTCATTTTTTTTCTGGTTTGTTTATTAAACCTAAAAAGTGGTGAACAGAACCAACCACCTTTCAGATCCCATCTGCTCATGAGTTGGGCAGGTTGCACTTCACCTTTACTTCAGGGCCCAACCTATGAACCTCATCTTAATCAGCAGATGGACAGCCATTTCCTGAGATCACAGGATAGCACTGTGTGTGATGTTTAGATCACTGCATTTTAAAAATGGAAAGTGGAAAAGCAAGTGCTAACCTTAATGATAAGAAGTGTGGGTTCACAATACAGCGCACATGGGAAAAAGGCAAGCTCTTGGCATGGCTAACGGGTCAGCCTATAGTCACAGTCACTCCCTTTTGGCACTAAATTGTGTGTGTTTTTAATTGTGAAGGAAAGTAAAATTGTTGAGCATGCATGGAAAGCTGGAAATATATTTTTTAATATTATGCCTAAAAGGCAAATTGTAATGAAAGATTTTGGACTGTTTCATATCTTCTGGGAATGAAACCCCCAGCCCCAAGTCCCTACGCCCCTCATAACAGCTAAGTCCATTGTAACTTGTAGTAATTGGTTTTTTATTAAAATAAGAGACTGCAGTATAATTTTAGCGACTAAGCTAAATAGGCATTAACAAGCTCTGGGATCCAACCGCAATTTGTAACATCGTCCCTTTGGGAAAATGGATTCTAAGTGCCCAATAACTAACTTACAAATAGACTTTTGAATCATAGTCCATTTGAGAATAAGGCACTGTTTGTGATAGTAATACCTTCAATTGGCCTGCTTGAGAACTGCACAGAAGGGACCTATATTCTGCCACACGTGTGTGGTGAGCCCAGCTAGTCTGGGTTTGATCAAAGATTATTGCTGAGTGGGCATTGAAAGCATGGGAATTAAAACCAAAGTAGAGGCTGGAGACAAGGCGTTGGAAGGATGGGTCTGTAGGAGTTTTAGCAGTAGGAAAGGTTTTCAGTTTCGAAGACAAAGGTGTAATTCTGAGCAGCTAAAGAGAGGGAAGAACAAGGTGGAAAGTCGGTGAGAAGGGAGATTAGGAGCAGGAAAGGTTGAAAACAAAAAGGGCAGGAGACAAAGGAGTAAGGAAGACCAAGCGCCAAATATTTTTAAGGAAATTGTAATGCAAAGTGTACCAGGAGGTCAAATACCTGCCTCCAAGACCCATAAATGATGTCTTAGAAACAATACCATACGTGTTTAAAATAATAATTTAGACATGTCACTTCAGGATGAAGTCAACATATTAATTGTGTGCCTACTATGGGTTAGCATGATTATAGGCCAAGGGAGTTTCTGCCTTCATGGAATTTACCATTTAGTGTAATAGCCAACCACTAAAATGAGCCAAAGCAGGTTAGGATATGATGGTGGTGATATCTAGGATCCACCCATAAGCAGAATGTTAGGTTTTCATTATTTTATTGTTAATTGTGTGTATTGTAATATTTGTGGGGGCAGATAACATAGAACATGTGTACTTGGCATTCAAAAATTTCTTTCTTTCTTTCTTTCTTTTCTTTTCTTTCCTTTTCTTTCTTTCTTTCCTTTTCTTTTTCTTTCTTTCTTTCTTTCTTTCTTTCTTTCTTTCTTTCTTTCTTTCTTTCTTTCTTTCTTTCTTTCTTTCTTTCTTTCCTTTTCTTTCTTTCTTTCTCTTTCTTTCTTTCTTTCTCTTTCTTTCTTTCTTTCTTTCTTTCTTTCTTTCTTTCTTTCTTTCTTTCTTTCTTTCTTTCTTTCTTTCTTTTCTTTCTTTCCCTTTCTTTCTTTCCTTTTCTTTCTTTCCTTTTCTTTCTCTCTCTTTCTTTTCACCACGGGAGCACAGGAGGTACTCTGATAACTGGCAACTGTGTCTTGGTTGGCTGACTATAATGGGTTCGACTCACATCCTCATGTGTCTGCAGGGGGAGACAAAAGTAGAGTGGAGAAAGGAAGACAGGGGAGTAGCTCTCCTCTCTTTCTTAAAGGGCAATAATTGGAGCGTGGGGGCTCCACCCTCGTGACGCAGTCACCTCCCAGAGACACCCACCTCCAAATATTCTCACACTGGGGTTTGGGCTTTCAGTATGAGCTTTAGAAGGAATATAAATATTCAATCCATAGCATTTTTCATGGTTCACCTTGAAAGCACTTCAACTCTGTGTTATCCATCTCCCAGGTCATGGTGGGCTGTGGCATAAGAAGAGGTTCTCAGGCAGAGAGCCTCTCTGGAGGGTACACCTGCCAGGGGTCGATGTGCGCTGGGCACATATCCTCTCTGTCCCCACTTGCCGCTGTTAAAACTCCTGCTTCCTTTCAGGTCCTTCCCGTACAATTATTTTGGGCGGAGGGGAAGATGGCGAATGTCGCAGGGACGTTGTTTTCTGTTGCCACATTTCTGCCATTTGTGTTCCCAGTGCTCAGGCTCACTCTGGTGGCATCCTCCCTGCTCATGACCTGGGCCTTATGCACCGATGGGTGCTCAGCTGCCAAAACTGGGGGTCTCCCTACTCCTCCTCCAACCGAGGGAGATGAGCCATCGGTGTCTATTGTGTGCTCATGCATGTCGCCAAAATAACCTGAGTAGAGAAAATACCCTTCACAATATTACTGTCTTGACATAGCTCCACGGATACTATGCCCCCTTTTAAACAAAGCCACGGGCAGTGACCACCGTATCTCAGATTTGTATTCTTCAGTCTTTTCCTTCAAAAGTAGATGCAGAGGCTGGTAGGAGTAAAGCCACTGGGCTGGCCTCTGCCCCTGAGACAACATTGACACATCATCCAAGGACCCAAACTGTGTACCTCGACTCATCCCAATTTCCCAGGAGGATCTTCCCTCTGCCACACATTGTCCCCTGGCAGACACACCCTCCAGAATTGCCCAGACCTCTCTGAGTTCCCTGGTGGACACAGCCCAGCTGCCGAGCTGGGGTTTCCCTAAGTGGGTGGAGTTTCTTCTCGCTACACAAATTTTAAAGATCAGGCTGCTGGCACAGGTAAGGTTAACATAGATGTTTTGCTTGAGATTCAGAATTGCTCAATTAAGAATAAGACGCATAAAATTTCCTGTATTTTTATTTTTAGTAAAAGTCAATTTAACTTTTATTCTCAGAACACTCTTCTATCAATCATTCCATTATTCCATTGACAAATGAAGCTTTGTCAACGACGTACTCTTGATACAGGAAACCCTTAATGAATAAGTAGCAGTGGAGGAAGGAGCGTTGTTGAGTACACACTGTGCGCCAAGCCCAGTGTTATGTAGGTTACACTGTAGAGCTCATCTGTTCACAAGAAGAGGGTTATTGGATAACTTTTCCTGGCTCCATTTTTTGTATGAGAAAATTATGATTTAAAGAGGTTAGATATGTTGCCCAAGGTCACAGAGGTAATAAGTGGAGAGTTGGGACTAGACCCCAGGCTATCCGACCACAGAACAATGGCTCCAGACGCAGTCATGCCTTACGTACACCTTTCCGATGTTGCCAAGTGTCTCTTGCTGAGCATGAAAACTGAGCGGAAAGACAATACAGTCTGTCTCTTACTTCGTGATGGTAGCTGATCCTCAGTTTAATAAGGGGTGGAAGGATTCCTGTTCATTCAGCTTATTTCTTTGACTGTAATTTATGTTATTATATGATAAATTACATGTATATGTAACTTAGTAGTCAAAGGATAGTTGTCCAGACAAAATAATTTCAGCAGACTGTAGTGCTTCCCTGATTAACTTAAACCAGATTTTTTATTATAAGCCAAAAATTGCATTCTTGTATTTGAACCAGATATCCTATTCATAGTCATAAATTCACTGGGAAGATCATAACATCATTTTTAAAAAATCTTAAGAATGATTCTATGCTTTAATTTTATTTGATAATAGATGTCGCACCAAGGCACTTATTTAGGCTGGTAGTAGTGTGTTAAAAGTTATTGGAAGTTTAATTTGATTACATACTTTCTGTAATATGAAAAAATAATCAGTTTTTCTCTTACTCTGATGATCCAAAGAATGAAATGGTTCGGTCTGAAGATCTTGGCAGATTTTATAAATTAATCTTTCATGTTATTTTTATATACACTATTATCTCTTGGATGGTTTAAAGATGACCTTGTATAAACTGAGAAACATTTGCCATTTAAACCAGCAATGTTTATTTTCCCAAAAAGCACATCTTTTATATGGAGTTTCTAGGGCCACCAAGAATATGTATGTATTACAATAGTGTAAAGGAGGGAAGAGAAAGATAGTTGTAAAGACCTTAGCAATTAAAGTTCCAATAGAATAGGATTTGGGTGCTCTAGCTCAGCTGCAGCTGCAGCCAGGGTGGTTATTATAAATGTCAAATGCAACCGTCACTATGGGGAGGTTTTCTTTAATGAAACAGACCTAGCAAGCCGTCCAATAACATTTTAATATATACATATACCAAGTTGAAGTCTGTTTACATTAAAAATATTACATAGCACATTACATATATTTTACATTAGAATGGGCATGTTCTCAGTTCCAGGAACTTACTTTTGATTTCTGTTTTGGTTTTGATGTATTAAAACCAAACACACAAAAATGTGAATACTCCCCCAACTTTGTTTCAGGCAACGAGGGCAGCCATCACTCAGCACTGCACAGACCTTGGAAATTTGTTGGGCAAGGAGAACGACATGGCCCTCATCATCGACGGCCACACCCTCAAGTACGCACTGTCCTTTGAAGTGAGAAGGAGCTTCCTAGATTTGGCGCTCTCGTGCAAAGCGGTCATATGCTGCAGGTAGGCCTGTGTGCTGGCTGAGTGAGACCCGTGTTCTGACGTGTCTGTGTCCTGTGTTTGGAGAAAAGAGATTGATGCACGGGAATTCTGTGGGTACAAATGCATAAAGAAGGCAAAACGAAAATAAGAATTTAACTGTCCATTCACAGATTTTGTGGAAGGCAGTTGGTGGTATTTACATTTCTGTTTTGTTTGTTATCTTTGGAGAAGGCAAAAAAAGAACCAGAGCCTCCAATCATAGACACACTGGGGGATAAACTGGAAAAACTGCCTCAAGCTGGCGTGGGAAGGTAGATGGGTCCTACGATCTGCTTGGTTCCTTGGTTCTGGATGGCTGGGCTCTACTTCCCAGACCTGTGGGATTTTGGTGCCTTTCTTTCTGATGTACAGTGGGTACTTCTTTTCAGTCAATAAGAAGCATTGGTTTGGTCCCTGCTATATGGCAACGTTTGTGTTCCAATCCAACCAGAAGCTTTTGTTGGCTTTTCATGAAATCAGGAAGGTTTTTCGGGTGGGCCTTGTCACATCCTATTGACTCCCGGCTATGTGAGGTACAGTCGTGGTAGAGATTTGAGAGTCAGGCAGAATTATAAAGAAACTACTAGAGAGCCGAGTGGCACCACCCCAAAGTTTTGGTAAACAACTTGAAAGGTGAGAGGAGCGCTTTTGATCTCTGAAAGCGCTGTGCTTAAACAGTACCTGGTATGGGGTTAAATGCTCTCTGGAAATTATTGGATTAATAGTCTCACTTGTGCCTGCTCTTATATGTTATGTTTATACACTTTTTATACTCTATTAAGCATTGTTTTCTATGATGTTTTCTCAGAAGCTGGTTATCAGAATGCTTTTAACTTCCTCACTGCATTAACGCTTTAAGAATGCATCGTGAGGATTCAGGCAAGGTCACTTTAGAATAACCAGTGGTCACTTCGACAAGATGGCCTCGCTGTTTCTGCCTTAGAAGGCCCCAAAGGCATCACCTGCTGTGCCTCCTTTTCTCTCTGCCCATGCTTCTTATGACACTGCCCATTTGGGATCCCAGCAGTTAGAGGGAAAGCCGTCCAACTAGAAAAGAAAATTTGGTTCAGGAGGGTTGAAGGTGAGGGTACAGCAGCAAAGAAAAAAGAAGCTCTAAGAGTGGGGTTGCCTGGGTTCAGGATGGTTGTCTCCGCTAGGTCTCCTCACCGACCCCCACCCACCACTGGTTCCTACATGCGACCAAAGAACCTGTTCTCATTTCCTCACAAATACACCCTCCACCCAGAACCCTGAACTGTCTGTTCACATAATGAGAGTTCTCTGTCAGCTTATTCTGCTGTAGGAGAGCTGGAGTGGTTGACTCTGGGAGCCTCCAGGATGGAAAGGCATGTCGCTTTTGTGCCCGTGGCTGTAGGATGTGCGGGGGCGGGGAACAAACTGAGATGTTTCTGAGACAATGAACGAGAACTCTGTGTTCCCTTTAAGTCAGGAATGTGTGCAGCTATGAGGGACCCAGGTCTGTGGGGACTGACCAGAGCATCTGGAAATGAAATGCCATGCTCCTGGTTTTATGATGGCTTCCCTCCCTCTTTTTAAACAACGTGTTGAGATGCAATTCACATACTATACAATTCGCCCAAAGTGTATAGTTCAGTAGCATTTAGTATATTCACAGGGTTTTGTAACCATCACTGCAACCGATTTTGGAATATTTTAATCATCCCAAGAAAAAGCCCTCTTATCCAGTATCAGTCAATCCTCATACTCCTCCACCCTCTAACCCCGGTCCTCCAACAACTGAACAACTGCTAATCTGCTTTCTCGTCTCTATAGATTTGCCTATTTATGACTTTGTAGAAGTGCAATCATATAAGATGTGCTCCTTTCTGATTGATTTCTTTAACTTAGCATAATGTTTTCAAGGTTCATTCAGGTTGTGGGATGTACCAGTACTTCATTCCTTTCCATACTCAATAATACTCCATTGCATGGATATACTGCATGTTATTTATCCAGTTTGATTAACCTTTGGATTGTTTATACTTTTGACTATTATATGTTGCTATGAAGATTCATTACAGGTTTTTGTGTGGACATATGTTTTCATTTCTCTAGGGTAGATACCTTGGAGAGGAAGTGCTGGGTCAGGTTGTAACCCTCTGTTTAACCATTTGAGGAACGGTCATATTGGTTCCCAAAGTGGCTACACTTCTGTATGTTCCCACCAGCCACGCGTTCCAGTTTATCTTCATCCAGCTAACATTTATTAAAATTCATCTCTTTAACTGATTAGCCCAGTGGGTGAGAAGTGGGAGTTCACTGTGGTTTTGCTTTGCATTTCCCTGATGGTTAATGATGTTGAGCACCTTTTCCTATGCTTATTAGCCATTTTCCTTCTTTGGAGAAATTCACATCCTTCGTACATTTCAAAAACCAGTTTATTTTTTTAATGACTGAGTTGTAAGAGTCCCTTATATACTCTGGATCCAAGTATCTAATCAGAAAAAATGATTTATAAATATTTCCTCCCATTCTGTAGGTTGTGTTTTTACCTTATTGATGGTAATATTTGCAGCAGAAAATACCTTAATTTTGAAATCCACTTAATCATTTTTGTCTTTTGTCCCTGCGCCGTGTCTAACAAGCTCTCTTGTATGAGCAACTGACACTGTGCTTTCTTCCCATGATTCCGTCTGGGCGGGTTAGATCAGGGACAAGCAAATGGCAGGAAGAGCAGAAAGAGTGGAGGGGAGGTACTTTTTCCTCATCATTTCCTCTTTGTGTCTACATTGTGAAGTTGCTGCATAGGTGGTACCAGACTTATATGAGGTCCTCAGCACTCGAGGTTGTCACTGTCCCACCCAGAGCCAGAAGTTGCGTCCCTCCTAGAGCCAGGAGTCACACTCCCTGCCAACTGCCACGTTGGTAAAGGGGCCTCCCCCTGACTTGTCAGGGAGCAGAAACGAGCAGCAGCAGCAGCAGCAGCAGCAGCAGCAGCAGCAGCAGAAACAACAAGAAACAACACAGAAAAATCTGGTAAACTGTAAATCAGAACAAATGTGCTCTAACCTCAAGGTTTTTCAAAGGGAAATCAAAACGAGTCCGTCTGGACTCTCGGGGGAGAGGCAGGAATGCCTTCCAGGCTCTGCATTTGCTTTTCTTGCCAGGTGCTTGATACTGAAGAAAAACATCTTTCCCTTCTTCCGCTGGCTGCTCTGAGTGTGGTGTGTGTCACATACGGCTGTACACCTAAAGCCTTCACAGGAAGGGCTTCCAACTGGAGTTGGCACAGAAAGAGGAAATTTCAAATTAAATACTGTTACTGTCTACAAAATAGAAGCGCTAATTGAGAAAAAGAATCTAGGATGGCGCACTTTGCCGCTCCAGGAGACATTTCTTGGCTGGTCTCACACTTAAGATTGAAAAAAAATGAACACACAGTTAAAAAAAAAAGCATGCGTACACTTCAGATGTGCTTACTATTCATTGAGAATTTAAACTTAAGTTAAAGTTAATATGTGACTTCAAACATGAAGCTGACCATAACTCACTTTTCATCTTTAAAATGTAATAGTTGTACAAGTTACTCTTTAATCATAAAAGAAAATTATTTATTTCAGAAAATAATTTTTCAGTGAAATCATGACGCATTGTCTCCCATCAGTATTGATTCAGAGACTGGTAAATGTGTAAGAATGGATAACTACTTTTAAATTAAAACAATATTTTAGGCAGCGAAAAGAGGAAAAATGTAAGAATTTGTTAACTATTTTTCCTGAGATTAGAATGATATAATTTTGCTAATTATACATTGTTATACCCAAATATTTTCCATGTAGTTAAAATCCTAGAAGATCATAATGCAGTCAACAGAACAGTTAACAGCCAGCACTGGCCTGCACTTTATTGCTCTGTCCGGCAACAGCGTTGACACAGTATTTGATGAGGTATAAATGGATAGGTCCAATAAGATTTTTACTGTGGGCTTGAAACTTGCATTGCATGTTCCTTAGGTGTCACAGGAGAATAGAGAGACAGACATGGTCTTTGCCTTTTAAGAGCAAATAACAAATGAGAGTATAGTACAGTACCTGCCTCTTCCCTGCTTCTATGCATCTCATGTCAGCCCCAACTCCTGGAACCAGGCCCGCAGTGCAGCTGGAGGGCCCCAAGTCTCCGAGAGCCTCCGCCCTGCCATGTGCAGCAAGCTCCCAATTTCTTTCTTGCTTCTGCCTCAGCGTTGGTATCAGTGGTTCCCTTTTGGATTCTCCTCTGTTTCTGCGACACCTCTCCCTAGTCCTGCGTCTCCCTCATGGATTCTTTCTCTGGCAGCTTTTAAATGTGTTTTTTTAAGGTTTTGCCTTTGACCCTGCAATATTCCCACTCCCTACCTTCTTCATAGTAGATTTCATTTATTCTCATGACCTCATCCATCTTCAACAATAGTGATCCTAAACACCACATTCACATTGAATCATCTGGAAAACTTTATATAGTTTTTTTTTCCCCACAAAAAGTTAAATATAGAATTACCATATGACCTGGAAATTCCACTCATACATATATACCCAAGCATTAAAAACAAGTAGTCAAATAAATCCTTGTATGTGCTTGTTCATAGCAGCACAAACCACAATAGTCAAAAGGAGGAAACAATCCAAGTGCCCACTGGTAGATGAGTGGGCAAACAAATGTGACATATTTATACATGGGAATATTATTCAGCCATAAAAAATGAATGGGCCACTGAAACCTGCTACAACATGAGTGAGACCCAAAGAGACACCTACTGAAAGAAGCCAGTGTATAAATAAGACCACATATAATATGATTATGTTCATATGAAATATGCAGAATAAGCAAATACACATAGACAGAAAACAGATTAGCGGTTGCCACGAGTTAGGGGAAAAAGGAATGGGGAGCAACTGTTTATTTTTTTTTAATTTTTAAAAATATTTTGTTTTATTTCTTTTTAGAGAGGGAAAGGGAGGGAGACAGAGAGGGAGAGGAACATCAATGTGTGGTTGCCTCTTGCATGTCCCATACTGGGGACTTGGCCCACAACCCAGGCATGTGCCCTGACTGGGAATCAAACTGGCAACCCTTCAGATCACAGGTTGGCACTCAATCCGCTGAGCCACACCAGCCAGGGCAGGGGGAGCAAGTGTTTAATGGGTACAGGGTTTCCTTGCGGAGATGATGAAAATGTTTTGGAACTATATAGAGGTGACGATTACACAACATTGTGATATACTAAATGCCACTGAATTGTTATTCTTTACATTCGTTAACGTCATGTGAACTTCATTTTAAAAACATAAACAAATGAATAAAAGAATTTACCCATTCAAATGAAAGGATTGTTGAACAAAAAAAAACTGAAATGTTGAAAGACAGTTTCACTCATTTGAATGAGATCTTTGTTGAAAGGAAACAAACAGAAAGGATTCTGATTCCCAAGCCCTGCTTTAGAACAATTAATTCAGAACTCTAGGAATTTTAGAAACCCACCTCTTGACTCTCATGAGTAGTCAGGGTTGAGAATAGATGACTTCCCCAGCACAGCGCGACCCCTTTCTTGAGCCTTTAGATCTGCACATCCATCTACGTCTGGGACTTTCACACTGACATTCTCTGGGGGCCTCAGACTCAAAATGTGTGAACTGAATTAGTCACTGTCCCCTTGCCTATGCATCTCTTCACTCCTGGTCTTCCCCATGTCCCAGTGGACAGACTGTACCATTTCCTCTGAGTCACCAGAAACCTTTGATAGCACACTAGGTATGGTTTTATAGCAAAGGAGCTTTGAGAAAGACCAAACCATATAAGCAAATTATTATATGGAGGTCAGAAATAGCAGTCTCTTGATAAATATTGTCTTTGTTTTCAGAGGTGAGGAAATAAAGGCCCTAGAAAAATCATGTCATCTTACACATGGCTTCAGCTAGTAGTAATGGATGCATTAGCCTTTTATCCTACATCTGAATATCAGGGCTGTTAAATCATGCAGTTGTGTACATCCATCAATGCATAGTCACATACTTGCAGCTTCTAACAAAAGCTTTTGCTTTCTTTTTAAAATTTATTTATTTTTAGGGAGAGGGAAGGAAGGGAGAAAGAGAGGGAGAGAAACATTGACTGGTTGTCTCTTGCATGCCCCCAGCTGGGGACCCAGCCTGCAACTCAGGTCCCCAGTAGGGGGCATGCTATAGGCAACCACACATTGATGTTCCTCTCCCTCTCTTTCTCCCTCCCTTCCCCTCTCTAAAAGTAAATAAACAAAACATTAAAAAGAAACTATCTTCTTTCATGTTGTCTCATTTTTAATTTTTTCTCTGAAGCTACTTTTGCTACAATAGACATAAATTTTGTAGGTTCAGACTTTGGGCTGGGAGGGATGTTGACCTCTTTAGGACATCCCAAAATTTGAAAAGTTAGTGTGTATTGTCGGGAAGAGTCAGGAAAGAATCATCAGGCTCCTCCCTGTGAGGAAGGTGGTGGTGGCCCCTCCATGCCGCCCTGCAGACACAGGTGATGCTCTGGGGCCCAGCACTGCCACATTAGCAGGCGTGATTTATGGTGCTATATCCCTGGGCAGGAGCTGGAGTGAAAGGAAAACACCACAGCAGGGATTTCCACTGGATATGCACATGAAGGGCTCCAGAAGACATCATTTATTTTCTCGGATGTGTTTAGACTTCTGTCTTTCAGGATAGATTCAAAGATAAACTATATAAACCCACTGTGGTGCCGTAGAAATAAAGAGAGTCAAATGAAGAAGGCAGAGAGGGCACAATGAAATTTTCAAAAAGCTTTTTGGGTTTATTTTTCTAACTCGGAGAGTGATTTATATTTATTGTAGAAAAAATTAGAAAACGCAGATAAACAAGAAGAAAGAAAACAGCATTCACAGCCCCACTGGCTGGAGTTCATTGCTCTCTGTTAGCAATTGGCGTTTAAATCTAGATGTGTTTCAGTTCAAATACATGTTACTGGAAGAGGGTTAGACTGTTCACAATAGGTGAAGTGAAAAGATTGTAAACAGTTGCTATGTCAAAGAGTAATACAAAATATGTTTTTAAAAAGCTTAATAGTGTTTTGTTACGTGAAAACGTAATTAGTTTAACTTATTCCTAGTTGTTGGGTATTCAGGTTAACAGGCTTTGTTTTGTTTGTGTGTTTACTTTACTATTTGAATATCAGTGTAAGGTTTTTATAGCTAAACTTTTGCAAAGACACATGATGATTTCTATGTTCCCCCGCGGTTTGTAATGATAGCCTTACCTAGAAAAAGGAGCAGTTGAGAGATTAATTTGTGGCAAGATACTTATACGACCAAAATGTAAAAGGAAATCAACGCAGATTGCCCTACTGAGCAAAAGTGCCCAGCATTTTAACACACCGACAGTATATCCTTCCCATAGCAGAGGCAATCTTATACCCACTTTCTGGACTCTGTTAAGCTATGACTCAGACTGCATCTCAAAACCCGCATATCCGTCCTACCTTTAGAGTGCCTGGTATAGGAAAGAACTGGCTTAGCTTTTTACGTTAATGAGGCATAATGAATAATAATAGGAAGTCTCAAACATTATTTATTTTGTGCGTGGTATCTTTCAGCCTGTGAACCACGTGCAAAAATTATATCAAAACAGAGTTCCGACACACTAATTAGAATTGTACCACGGATTGTGTTTTCGTTGGCCTCCATGTTGGTAGGGATCCAATCATACACTTGCAAAAATAAAACTTTTCTTTAGTTCCTTTCATGATGTGATTTCTCAGCATCATACATGTTTAGTTATAAGTCAGCTTCCTCCTTGGACGTTTTATTCCAGAGAGTATTATTAACTTGTCAAGGTGTAAACTTACCCTTGGGTTGTTTGTACTATGGCTTAGCATGTGTTTGCCCATTTGTTGATTAAATGCAATTAAGGTAGAATTCGGTTTTAGACGGGTATTTTTTTGTTTGTTTAGCTCTAAAATGAATGCTATTATTTGAATGATTACAGCAATTTTATTTGGTCCTAACTGACCTTATTGTTACTCTGCTAAACATGAATGTATTTAAATGTAAAGGTTCTTCAGCACCATGTTGAATAAAAGCAATTTCCAAAAGCCCAAAGTTATGAAAATGTTCTGTCACCCACAGGTTTTACCAGTATTTCTCTAGGATGAAAATTAGACTGATGCAGATTTTGTAGCATATAAGAAGTAGCTTCACGTTAACCATTGTGAAGACTGTGGCATACTGGAGGTGTTGGAGTATTAATCTGAAGTAGGAAAAGGAATCCCTTTCTAGGTGGGACTGTTTTCACCTTAGGTGATTTTTGTAGGAAACAATTGATAGCAATCACTCTACAAGATCAACTTTTTAATTATTAGTGATTTCTGTTTCCCTACCAGCTAAAAATTATATATTATCACTGCTTATATGTGAAACTCCTTCAGGTGAGAAATGGAAAAATAAATTAACCTGTCAACTATGTTATTTGTGTCCCAAGCTAGCAAAATAACTTGGTAGGGAGATATGGTACATGTGATAAGATGTAGGCATATATTTTAGTATAAGACTGAGAATACAAGAATCTCTTCTTTAAGAAAAATCTGCTGTATATAGGGAATATAGCCAATACTATTGAGCTAACTGTGTGTGGTGTCAGATGGGTGCTCGCTCACTTTATTGGAGGGATCACTTTGTAAGGTATATGAATGTCTGATTACTATGTTGTATGCCTAGAACTAATATACAGCATGTCAACTATAATTTTAAAATAATTTTTAAAAGAAAATCTGCTATAGGTAATCAAAATTAGCAGATGGCATTTGTGGCACAATAATATGATGGGAAAATCCACTGGATGGCATTTAATTGTAGGGTTTGTTCTATAATAATATGCTGTGTAATTGGGAACAAGTCTCTTAGGCAATTTTGGGTTTTGGTTATAAAATTTCGTTATGTAACCTTTTCCTTTAGTAGGACTGTCTTCTGAACAGTTCTCAAAGTGGTTCACAGGGCAGCAGTCCCCTTTCGTCGGTGGTCCCCACACCAGTGTCTGTGCAAAAGCTCAGATGCGGACTTGACCATGAGGTGGAGAGGGCCTTTCCTCTTTGGGCAGCAATTTAAGAATTAGGGCAACAGGGTCTGTGTGATCATCCATCCGTCCTTTCAACATGTTGGGACCTGTATGAGATACCAGAAGAGCTCATGGACAGGCCACTTAGCATTTTTCCTGTGTTTTTACTTTCCCTCTCGTGAATGATGAATTCATCAATGCATGTCATTTTTGACAAGCCTGCTTGCCAGGTGAAATGGGGTGATATTAGGTCAAGTTGTGGTCCAAAATTCTGAAGTAGAGGCTTGTAATATTTGGCATTTTTCCTGCTAGTAAAACAAACCAGAAAGGGTCAAGAACAGAGTCCAATTAAATACATGGAATATGTCATGAATATTTATATCCCCAAGTCTTGCGTTGTGATACTATTTATATTCAAAGTGCTTTTATTTCTTTTGCCTGTGAAACAGTTCAAAATGTATTTCATTAATACAAGAGAGTGTCTTGCTGACTTTGATTAGGAGAGAATTCCACTTCCCCCAACAACACTGACACTTACCTGATTGAAGCTATGCAAAGCAGCTCTTACATTAATTGGTCTCAAAGAAAATTATGTTTACCATTCTCCTGTCTGTACATCTTACGCTTTGCCTCATTTATCACCTCCTGAATCATTAATGCTTTCCCTGTCCTGATTTTGACAGCCAACATTCTCCTGTGGCTCTGAAAGCCACGAGGACTGCTTCACCCTGGAAGCTTCACTGTCCCCTACTTTGAACAGGAAGCACCAGGGTCACAATTAGCAACAACATGTGGGCTGCAGCCTTCTTCATTTTGTTTTGTTTTTTCTAAAGTTATTGAGGTCGTCAAAAAACTGCACACAATTAACATACACAATTGGGTGGTGTTGGACATATGTGTACACTCATGTTACCATCAGCATGATCCAGGTGATAAACATACCCGTCACCTCCCAAAGTTTCCTTGTGTCCCTTTGAGATTCCCCCCCAACCTTTTTTTTTTAGTATAGTAAGAAAGTTTAACCTGAGATTTACCCTCTTAACAAATTTTCAGGCGCACAGCACCTCACTGCCAATTATAGACCCTCTGTTGTATAGCATCTTGCTGCTACTGGCACCTCTTATTAAAACCGTAACTTCATACCCATTGAATAACAGCCCCCCCATTTCCTCCTTCCCCTACCCCCGATAACTACCTTTCTATTGTATAATTCTGTAACTTTGAATATTTTAGATGCCTCACATGAAAAGAATCATGCATCGTTGGTCCTTCTGTAACTGACTTATTCTACTTAGCGTACTGTCCTCTGGGCCTACCAGTGTCCGACAGTAGCAAGGCTTCTCTGCTGTGAGCCTCTCTGATTCAGCTTCTTACTCACTTGACTTTAGAGGAGCATTCCTGTGTTTTGTTTCTCAGAGTTCTTGATATTATATTTACATTTAGTCCCACTTAGGGCCACAAGTAAATTGTCAACCGGAGACATGTCAGATTGATGGCACTAACTTAAATCGCCAAATCTCGGAATGCTGGGGTTGGTTTGAGTTTTATGATTGGCGATGTCTAAGCTTTATTGCCATCGTCATCTACAGTGCTTTGCTGGGTCAGCAGAGACTAAGAGCTTCTGCTGAAAGATTCGGTTTCTGTTGTTTCTGGTTAATCAGCTAACTGAGCTCTGTCAGAGTTCCAGGGCTGAACTGTCTCCAGTGGCTTAGTTCCTGACAGGCCAGCAAATGACAAAGGGGCAGACAGAGAGACAGACAGCCACTCCCCCACCATCCCATCAAAATCTTGACACCTGGGTCATCTGAGAAAAACAGAGCAAGCATTTTTCTCTTACTAAGTGATTATTCATAGTGACGTCCTTTCCCCACTTGGACATGCCCGTCATTAAAGACCAAAGTAAATATACCGGCTTGAAGATAATCCTCAAACAAATATACAAGTGCCAAGTTAAAGCCATCTGTCAATTGTTTGTGCATTTTTTCTTACTTTTATTTGTTTTAGTGGGAAGGTGTTGTTTGAAAATATCAGAGCTTGAGAAATTAGCACTTTTATGGTATCACAATATTTTGTCTATTTACAGGTAATTGAACCTTAAGTCATTTTCTCTTTATGAAATCATGATGACTATATATTGAAATATTTTTTCTGAAACAGAAAATAACAACAGTAAAGGAATGTATGCTTACTTGTAGATAATTTCCCATACATGTATGGGAATCATATACATGTATGTTAGACATATACATGTATGTTTAACATTTTTTCAAACCCTGGTGCTTCACATAAAATATGAATTTGGAATTACTAAATCTGTGGACAAATACAAGATCAATATAGAAGGCAGTGAAATTTTTTGTAAAAATGGAAAATATAAATGTCGAATGGTGTTAATTTACTTTAATGACACATGGGATCTGAATTTGTAGTCCTATGTAGCCACAATTGTATATTAACCCATGTACATGTAAACATAGCTACTTAAGAATGGTAAATAATGAATGAACTAGGGCTGGTACCAACATTTCATGAGGTTTTAAAATATTTATAATCAGAGAGGTTAAAGAAATAAGAAGTAGTTGGCCGTGGTGCCGTTCATGTTCCCTTTATTTGAAAATCTCTGTCAAGAGTTTCAGTGTGATTCCATCGTCTGGTGTCGGGCAATTCTGTGTTTCTACTTAAGACTGTCTCAAGCTAAAGATTTCTTTGGATTAAGTGTCACGTGTATTTAGATAATGGTGTGGAGAAAAAGAGGCCTTTTAAACATCTTCTAGGCCTACTTAAGATCTGTTTTGTCTGCTGTTACTTCTGTGGAATAAGCTGGTGTCGGTGCGACTGAGCAGGTAAGTGCTTCACCGCAGGTCAGCTCACAGGCTGCCCACCTCTTCATGGTGGCCTGTCTGAGCAAGCGTCTGACGACTAAGGTTGATGAGTACACAGAAATGGCCCACTGTCTGCCTGCCTGCCAGGGGGCTCAGGGTGGCGGGAGGGCCCAGACATGACGCGTGGTAGCACAGGTGACAATGAGAGGTGCCTTCAAGTCAAGTTGAGGAAGATGAGGAAGCATAGTGAGCTCCAAGTGGAGGCTGTCTGGTGTAAATATTGGTGATAATGACACCAACACTCGGATTACCACAAAGTCCAGACCCTCTGTAAGCACTTAACGTCTACTGGCTCCGAGAATTCTTAAAGTGGTCCCAGAGAGCTGAGGCACAGAGGGCTGAAGACATCCCCAGGGGCCTGGAGGTTTACCAGCAGATGCGGGGTTTGAACTCTGCAGTCTAACTTCCAGAGTTTGTGAAGAAAGACTTTAAAGATCATGGTGAGGAACTGAAGTGTTCTGAGCAGATTAAGAGAGTTTGCAAGTGTTTAGGGGAAGCAACGATCTGATTAGGTCAGATTAGAATATGAATGCAAGACCTGAGGCCCTTACAGTACTTCCCTTAAACTGCCATGAGGACCTCCACCAGGGTGGTGGCAGTTTGAGATTGACACGTAGTAGGGATTCAAAACAGCTGGTAAACAGAATTTCAGATTCTCTGTGCTGGACCCTGATCCAGATTCACAGAGTTTGAGGAGTTAAGGGACTGCACGTAGTTGGGGTTGGTAGGATGGGGAGACTGCCTGTCAGACAGGCCGTGTCAGAGGGGACACTGCAGGGGGGATCGGTTTCCAGAATCGAGGTGCGGCATGATCTCCAGGTCTGGTGCAGATGGGTGTCGCCTGAGTCCAGAGGCCCCCAGTGACAGTTTGTCAATCTGTCTGAGGCGATAGAAAATGCTCTCCTGCTTAGTTTATAACCACCTTTCATGGAATGCTCACTTCTGCTCAGTTACCACAGTTTGTGCTGCTGCTGTAGGGTGAAAAGGGGAAAGACTCAAGGATACATACAGTCTCCCTTAGCTTACATTCTCGTGGGAAAAAACCTAAATATAATATGATGGTAGAAAACGTACCAAACAACACATGGAGAAGATGACAATTATTGAAAATCAGATCTTACAAAGCTGCAAGTGCCAGTTTTTGTTTTGGGAGTTGATCTAATCAGAAGTTTTCTAAAGCAGGTGAGTTTCCTTTGCATCTTGAGAAGGGGGTGCCTGTTTTTAAACGGGGGAGGGGCAGATGCCTTGCTGTCACGCGGATCAGCTGGGTCTGAGAAGGGCAAGATGTCAGAGGGAATGTGCATCACAGCTGAAGAGGTCTAGGACACTAGATGAAGTGTCATTCATAGGACACATTTGTAGCCCTTTCTTACAAATGTTGGATAAAATGCCAATGCTTTGTGGTTGGCTTTGAGGAGGCATTTCCTTTTCTGTATTAGTTTTCTCTATGTGTAAAGTAGTGTCTAATAAGCAGGCGTTCCAAATGCGTGCTGTCCTGGACCACCTTATTTTGCTCCAACCAGATGTATTTTCCTGGCAGCTGTTGGACTTCAGTTTGTGAGCCAGGGCTGTTGGAGCAGTTCCCCTGGTAGAAAAGATTCCTGGACTCCTCTCAGTTTGCACAGGCCCACGAGGGCCCTCACCTTAAGGTGTCGAGATGATCTTCGTGGGTTATTGCTGCAGCCTCTGGGACACTGGGGCCAGGAGCACCAGCCTTGTAAGACACCCCTGTTCCTAGGTGCACGCTCAGGCTAGGGAGAATGCCGAGGAAAGCTTTCCCCACACCTCAGCCCCTCTGCGAAGGTGGGACCGAGAAGCAGGACTTTGAGGCCAGACATCCTTGCTAAGCGTGAAGCCTGTTCAAACTTGGGTCCATATGCTACCTGTAGCAAGACCAATCCCGTGAGTTCACTGAAACTACTCAACGGGACTAGATGATACGTGAAAAGGACCTCAGTGACTCCCCTAGTGCTTTGCTTAAGGCAAAATATGAAGTGAAAGGAAGTCTGAGACTGTTGAAGGCTTGTGTCCTCCTGAAATTCCTGTGTTGAAACTCTATCCCCTAATGTGACTGTATTCAGAAATATAGCCTGTAGGAGGTAATTAAGGTAAAGTGAGGTCATAAAGGTGGGGCATGATCCAAAGGATTAGTGTCCTTATAACAAGGAGACACCGGAGAGCTCTCTGCCTTGTGAGCACAGAGTGAGAACGCGGCCACCACCTGCAAGCCAGGAAGGAGGCTCTCACCTGAAACCAGATTGGACTTCCAGCCTCCAGAACTACGAGAAAAGGAATTTCTGTTGTTTAAGCCCTCAGTCTGTAGTTACTTGTTATGCCAGTCTGAGCTGACTAAGCTTAGGTTTCCATACTGCCCAGGCTAACTCATAGAGTCCTCACTGCAGCTGGTTTAATCAGCTACAGTTGCCTTAATAAGTTCTGAATTGTCTGTATAAAGGGACTTGAAAGAAGGGGCAAATGATGGGTGGGGAGAATTGCATGAGTAGGAGATGGTAGCTTTAAAAATATTTCCTTGCAAAATAAACCTGGGAATGCTTTGTATTTAAAATCATGTCTCTCTGACAACGGGTAAGTTATTTCATCTGATAAACCCAAAAGTAAGAACTGTCTTTATGAAACTAAAGTTTTAGTACTGTATTGAGTTTACCATACCAATCTTCCCTTAAATTTATCCTAAGATTAACTTGATATATTATGTCTTAAGGTAAATTTAGCAACTTAATCCCCCCAAATACAGATGTGATCGTTGGACAGAATTCCTTCCTTGCCCAAAATGATGTCTGTTTTTCTTTTACTAAATTCCCAGCTCTGTGAGTTCATTCCATATTTCAGTTTTGAAGTAAGTTTAAAAAGCGGGAGTCGCTTCTGCTGTTTATAATTTGAAAGGCATTTTTACAACTCTGAACAAATTTCATCATTCTCACTAAGTGTGCTGTTTCTGATAGGACTAAGAGGCATGTTTTATTGGCTTAGAAATTTTCACCAGTTTTTATGCTTTGTACTGTTCAAGCATATCTATGAATGTATGAAAGGATATTGACTTAGAACAAATTTATGTCAGCCCACTTTTCAAAAATTCTGATGGTAAACTCTTATTTTGAGGGCTTCAGCTTTCACGAGACACTCCATGGAAAAATAAAAAAAAACACCTCGTTGCCCTGAACTGAGATTCTCAGTCAAGGTTCTAGAAAACTCCAAAGTGCAAACCAGTAGTCGTTAGTGATTCATACATTTTTCCTGTTTATACCTTAGTACTTTTTTTCTGTGGCTCTTCCAGCAAATTTAAAGGTCTCCTAAGGATTACTTCAAATGCAGGTCATCTCATGTTTCTTGAGATGCAAATCCAAAAGAAATCTATCTGCATATATGTTGAATGAGTTGAAGGTGTGCCAAAATGTTTCCTGCCACCAAACCCTTCCCTGGGACTCCTGGTCTGTGCTGGGGACATGTGGTACCGTGGGGGACAGGCCAGCATGGCTCTGTCTCCGTGGGGCTCGTGGTCTAGGGGATGAGCTGGCCAGTGGAAACTGTGTGGCTTGTACAATTATGGATTTACTATTTAGTCTCTTGCACTTCAGTATATAGATGCTTTTGATCTTAGGTAATTGAATTCTTAACCACACTGGGCTCTCTTATGCTACATGTAGGCAGCTGTAGGTCTCTGTGGCTGTCCTAACTGATCAGCTTTAATTAGCTCAGAGTGTGGTTAAAAGCCAAACTCTATCCTCTGCTAAAAACCTAATGCTTCTCATCTCTGAGAGTAAAATGCAAAAGCTTTAGTGTGTGGTACGGTTCCCCCTTGCTCACCGTGCCGGCCACATTGGACTCCTTTCTGTTCCTCGAGCTCTCTGCGCCTTGTGAGCTCAGGACCATTATGGGGTGGATCTGTCCCCTTCCTGTAAAACCCTTACCCCAGATGCCACCTGGCAAATGCTCACTTGAGTCAGGTCTCTACTCAAAACAGTATCTTCTCAGGGAGGCTGTCCTTGAATACACGGCTGAAATAGTGCCCCTTCCTCTTCCCTTAGCTTTATTTTGCTTGACAGCACTTATCACTACCTCACCTACTATACTATTGTTTTAATTATTACTCATCCGTCTCCACTCAACAGAATGTACGTTCCATGAAAGCAGGCGTTTTGTCTCTTCTGTCCTCTGCTCCTTCCTCAGCACTCAAAACGATGCCAGCACATAGTGGGTGCTCAATAAACGTTTATGAATGAAAAGCTGGTGTGATGCCTTCCTCAACCCTTTATTTTCTCAGACACAGCTGAGTCCCTTCTCATGAGAGCTGCCGAAGTTATGCTGAGACCAATGGAACAATGGACACAAAAATATTTATGGTATCAGAGGTTGAAAGTATCTCCTTTCATTATTTGTCCAATTCAGGGGCGCCGGCTTAGCTGCTGTTTTCAGTGTATCCTGGGCTACTTACATGTAGGAAATTGATACCCATGTAAGAAAAATAAAAGCCCTTGGAGGAATCAGAAAGATTTTGTCTCTGGAGTTAGCATGTAATTCTGAGGGCAGAGTGCTCGTGAGATCCCCATTCAAACACTAGAAATAGAAAAAAAAAAGCATCAACTGGACATTCATTAGGTAAATGCTTCCTTTGAAAGTTATGTACTTTATTTGTTTCTTTCTCATTCTTGAGACCCTTCCTAAGGGTAATTAGCTTCATTGACAGCTAATACTATTGAACGTTATCATAAAATCAGTACATCAGTTTAGTGTTTATTGAGCAACTACTTTGTGTGTATTGTTTTGAGGAGTGTAATGCAATCTGGAGACTGGAGAAGAAAGATAAAGCCAGATCACATAGCTCTGTAACACATGTTGGAATTTGGACTTGATCTTCCACACAGTGTTAAACCTTTGAAATTTTTTAACTAAGGAATGACGTGATCAGATATGCATTTTTAAATGTTTTTTTAAAAATTATTTTATTGTTGTTCAATTACAGTTGTCTGTATTTTCTCCCCACTCCTCCCCCCACCCTCTCTAAACCCACCTCCCTCCCTTGCTCCCATCCTCCCCCTTGGTTTTGTCCATGTGTCCTTTATAGTAGTTCCTGAAAATCCTTCTCCCCTCTGTACCCTCCCCACTCCCCTCTGGCTATTGTTAGATTGTTCTTAATTTCAATGACTCTAGTTATATTTACAATGGCCAAGTGCTGGAAGCAACCTAAGTGCCCATCAACAAATGAGTGGATCAAAAAGCTATAGTACATTTACACAGTGGAATACTATGCAGCAGAGAGAAAGGAGGAGCTCCTACCCTTTGCAACAGCATGGATGGAACTGGAGAGCATTATGCTGAGTGAAATAAACCAGGCTGTGAGGGACAAATACCATATGATCTCACCTTTAACAGATATGCATTTTTAATAACCACTTTATTGAGATGTGATTTACAGATATATAATTTACACATTCGAAGTGCACAATTTGATTGCTTTTAGCATACTGACAGATACTGTTCATAAATAGTGCATCTGTCATCACAGTCCATTTTAGAACATTTTCATCACCTGCCCACCCCTGAGAAAGCCCTGCACTCATTAGTTTGCTCCCTGTACCCCCATCTCTAATCTTCTTTCTGTCTCTATGGATTTGCCTGTTCTGGGCATCCATGTAGATGGAAATTATACAGTATGTGGTCCTTTGCGATTGGTTGCTTTCATTTGTGTTTTCAAGGGTCATTCATGCTGCGGCCTTTCATTTTTGTACACTGCCGAGTAATGTTCCATGGTATGGGTATACCACATGTTGTTTATTCATTCCTTAGTTGGCGGAATTTGGGTTATTTACAACTTTTGACTCTTATAAATAGCACTTCTTTGAATGTTAATGTGCAAGTTCCTGTACAGGTGTGTGCTTTCAATGGTTTGGAGTGTGTACTTCAGAGTGGAATTGCTGGGTCATATGGTTGGTTACTCTGTGTTTAACCTTTTGAGGCATTGCCAGACTCTCTTCTAAAGTGGTGACATTATTTGCATTTCCACTAACAATGTATGAGAGTTCTAATGTCACCACAAAACTTGTTATTATCTGGTTTTTGTTATAGGCATCCAAGTAGGCATGAAGTGGTTCTGATTTGTATTTCCCTGGTGACTAATGATGTTGAAGATCTTTTCATGTGTATCATTGTGTATCTTTCTTGAGAAGTTTCTATTCTAATTCTTTGCTCATTTTTTAGTTGAATTGTCTTTACATTATAGAGTTGTAGGAGTTCTTTATATCCTCTGGATGTAAGTATGATGAAACCTCTGATGAAATCAGCAACCATTTCAAAACAGCGTTTGTGTCATTCCTAGATTTGGAGCAAGTATTGATTTAGAAAATTTATTAAGGAACATTTTAATATCTCAGAGACTTGGGGTCAGAAGAAGTTAAATGACTAGATATAAACTAAGTAGTGTTCATTTACTGTTTATTTTTTGACAGTTTCTTTTTACTGACCTCTTGTTCCGATTCCCTTGGTTCTTTCTTACCTGTTTACGGCTTTTGTGGCCATGGAAACCATATAAAGCCGAGCACCCATTTGCTATTAGTTTGCTGTCAGTTTGCTGTCTTTCTGTTGTGTCTGGAGAACTATGGAATTTTTTTTGCCCAATGAGCTACAAAGATCAATATTTACTTAAAAAAATAAGGAGAATGCTAAAGAACCAGCAGCAATCTAGAAAACATCCTTCAAGAACACCAATACAAAGGCTCAGCCTCCTGAGACAGAACATGAACCAGGAAAAGAAAAACAGGGTATTTAGCCAAGAATAACAATGAAAGATTAAAACGCCAGTAAATTGTTGTGAACTGATTTTTTTTTAAGTTGGTTAGAAGTAACGTTTTAGAAACGTGCTGTTTTATTTAGTGACAAACGAGGTTTGAGAGTGTTTCTTCTGTGGTAACTGGCTTTTGGCACTGACTAGAACCGAGTAGATGAATGAATTAATGAATGAGCAAATGAAAGAACAGGCAAAATTGGTGCAAATGGCAGTGGAGGGGGTGGGGAGAGACTGGGCCCCCGTTCTTGTGTGAAAACATGTCTGCCTGCATGTAGGGACCCAGTGACATTTTCTGCGTATTTCAGGGTTTCAGAAGACTTTTGCCTTTTTCTGCCTCTTTGAATTAAACTTGTATGCAAAGCTCATAGGTGAGTGTTGATCATGCTTTTTACTCTGGGCTTCCTTCGCTGAGCATTTAGATCCCATGACTCAAAGTCAACGCCTGAGAAAGACGTCATGATTCAGCCCCAGGCTTAAATTTCAATGTCGCCCTGTTTCATCTCCTACAAAACAAACCTTCTGCAGCATCAAAGCCCTGTGCTGGTTGGATGGCTGTTCACTCTCTTTCAGAGACTGCCTGTCTTTATTAGCCGATTCACAGGAGAAGGAGGATCCGATGAGCTGCTGCTCTGGGATGATGAACGCGTTCTCCGAACTGGGGCGTGGGTTTTTCTAGGTGCTGTATGTAGACTTCCTGGGTCTGTGTGGCCAGGTAGTGAGAAGAGCTGACCTTGCAGCTCTGAAGCTGAGGTGAACATCACCTCTTACATTGGAAAAAGCCAGTAGGAACATAGGTAGAGAGACAGAGAGCCACATTAATCCCAGGCAAGAGCGTTCAGTGCCCTACTGAAGTTTAGCTGTTGTGCTGACATGTCCCTGATGACAGTCTCTCCACGCGAACCCTCAGCCTTCCATCCCCTCTTTCTTGCTCCTCGTTACCATTCCCCATTGGAAGTTTTATACTCTTGTTGATTGTTTCTCTTAGGCTAACTTTTTAATTTCATCCATTCAGCCTTCTGTAAATTAGGCTATGGGCTTCAGCTAAGAACTTCATGTACCTGCTCTTATTAAATCCTCATCACAACCTGATGGAGGCAAGTTAAACGCCATCCCAGGACTAGACCTTGGGCTGGAACTGGGAGTAGAGACCCCAGCGCTGACTGACCCAAACCATGGGCATTTAAAACACTTTTTAAATGAAAACTTTATTGAGATACAATTCATATACCAAACAATTCAGCCATGTAGGTGTGCCATTCAGTGGCTTTTAGTATATGCACAAGTATGTACAACTGTCATCAGAGTCCATTTTAAAACATTTTTATTCCCTTAAAATGTATACCTGACCAGCCTCAGCTCCCACCCCTAAGCAGCCACTAATCTACTTTTTGTCTCTATGGGTTTGCCTCTTTTATTTATTTATTTTTTAATTTATTGGTTTTTAGAGAGAGAAGGGGAGAGAGAGAGAAGGCAGGGTGGGAGAGGGAGAGAGAGAAACATCAATTTGCTGTTCCCCATATTTATGCATGCACTGGTTAATTCTCGCATGTGCCCTGACTGGGGATCAAACCTGCAACCTTGGCCTATCAGGATGATGTGCTAACCAACTGAGCTAACCAGCCAGCGGAGGGGGGCAGGGGTTGTCTATTTTAGTCATTTCATGTAAATCAAATCATAGAGCATGTAGTCTTTCATGATTGGCTTTTTTCACTTAATATAATGTTTTCAAGGTTTACCCATGTCATCATATATCACTAGTACTTTATTCCTTTGTCTGGCAGAATAATATTCCATTGGGGCACAGCTGTACCCCATTTTGTTTATCTGTTCATCAGATGATGGGTGTCTGGGCTGTTTCTACCTTTTGGCTATGATGAATGATGCTGTTATTAACATCCCCACCTGAGCTTTTGTGTGGACACATTTTCATTTCTCTTGGGCATATATCTAGCAGTGGAATTGCCGGGTCAATGGGAACTGTACGCTTGACTTGTTGAGGAACCATCGGACTGTTTCCTGCGGCAGCCGCACCATTTTACATTCTCACCAGCCGTGTATTTCTCCACATCTAGGCCAACACTTGTGGTTATGGACATGCTGTGTTATATGACATCATTATAGCCACCCCAGTGGGTGTGATGTGGTGTCTCACTGTGGGAGCCACGGGCTCTGAACCCCTCTGGGTGCTCTCTTCCTCTTCTGAGTGGCCACCTCAGGGAATTTTCCTTCTTTCTCAGCGGCAGTGGCTAGTCTCTTTTGCTTCTTTGGCCTCCATTGAGGTTGCCACCCGAGAGCCTCACTGTAGTGCTGTTTGGACCAAGAGCCTCCTGACAAAGGCCTCGCGGGTTCCCCAAGCCCTACGTGGTGGTGTCTGTATTCCACTGAGGTAATTTCTGTTATTGGTCTCAGCTTTGTGTTCTGCTCGTCTTTCAGACTTTCTGACCAGGGGTTCCGATACATTTTTGTAACCTGTGCATGCTGTGTACTGTCATACTTCTGCACCTTTGTTCCTGCACTTCCTCTTCTCCGTGAGGCCCTTTCTGCCCATGCCAGATGGCATGGACTTCTTTCTCATTATTCCAGCATATCTTATTAGCAACACACACTTGGCACTCACTTATTGCTTTGCATTTATCTATTTTGACTTTTGTCTGTACATCCCCAAAATGGATATAATGTGCAACAGCCACAATCAAATAGATACTTCTCTAACTCCCCAGCCAGGAAACCAAACCTTACCAATACTAATTAAAAACCCCTCTGGCCCTAAGATCACACCCTCTCTTCCTGTCTCTCAGAGGTAACTACTCCTGTTCATTTCATTTCACCCTTTGCTGGCTTTCCTTCATAGTTTCTCTCTGTCTGTGAGTCAAATTGCTTTCCCATGCATGTGTTGGAATACAGAGTAAATGGAATTGAACTACAGCATGGCTTATTTTGTTCAAGTTTGTTTGAGTTTAATCCATGTTAATTCATGTGGCTATAGTGTATTCATTCTCACCGCTACATAAAGTTCCATTGTATGAATATTGCAACAACTTATTTTATTATTCTCCTGTCAATGGATATTTGGCTTGTTGTCAGATCTTTGGTATTGCACAAAACGGGGCTGAGAAAACAGTGAATGTCTCCTTGTGCACATGTGCAGGTAGTTTTCTAAGGTATAATACTTGGAAGTAGGATTGCGTGGTGGTGGGCAATGTGCATTTTAAACTTCACTAAACAATGTAAAATTATATTCTTAAGTGAATTGCCAGCAGTTTATAAGTTTCCCCAGATCTACAGCCTTGCCAAGACGTGTATTTTCTAAGGTGTTTTAATTTTACCAACCTTGCAAGTGTGAAATGGCTCATCTCCTTGTTCCAGTTTTATATTTCTCCACTTACTAATTAGATGACTTTATTTTTGGCAATGCTTTCTTTTGGCTTTACAGTCTTCTATTAATTTGGCTATAATAAGTTAGCATCTGCCTGGCACATCACTTTCCATCTTTTTATGTTCGGCTTTTCTGTATTACTTTTAAATAGCAGCTAGCTGAATTTTGTTAGTTCCTGTCTCTAACTCCAGTTTGAAGGTCTGCATAGCTGGAGAACTTTACCAATTTCCCCAGAAACTGCAGTGATGTCATTGTTTGGGGTTACTGAACGATGGGGGAAATGAGTTGGGGTGCAGCCTTTGTGCTGGGCAGCATTCCAAGATGGCCCCAGGAGTCCCCCACCCACTGTTGGATACCCCCTGCGTACTCTCCAAGACTGGGGATAAGATGCATTTACTTTCACGGTTCGGCTTTGTTTTATGGCATAGGTGACTCAAAGAAAGGGAGATTACGTGAGCAGGCCTGACTTGTGTGAGTGAGCCTTTTAAGTCTGAGGTGAGGGAGTCAGATTTAAAATACGAGCAGGACTTGATGGGGCTGTTGCTGGTTTGAAGATTCAGGGCACCACATGGAAAAGAATGTAGATGGCCTCTAGGAGCTGGGAGTGACCCTCAAATGCAGCCAGTGTAGAAATGGGGACTGTTCCTACAACTGCAAGGAACAGAATTTGCCACAGCCACATGAGTTTGGAAGAGGGCCCCGGACTCCAGATGAAAGCCCAGCCTGGCTGACACCTTGATTTTAGCCTTAGAAGGCCCTTGCTCCGGAACCCAGCCATACTGGACTTGGACTTCTGCCCTACACAATTGTGAGCTAACCCATGGGTGCTATATTTTAAGCTGCTTAGTTTGCTGTGCAGCAACAGAAACTAATAGTCACGTTGCATTTGAGAGAGCTTTGAGGCGGTATTCAGGCATTTCTAGAAGGTAATTGGAAGTAAATACCTAGCATTCTGGAGAACTGTCTAGCCTGGGGATAGACGTACGATGGTTACACGACTGGTGTGAGCTGTAAAATGTGACGTGTGGATGAGGTCGGTCAGAGAAAGAGTGAACAGGCAGAGAGGGAGGCTGACCTGAGAACCGCGGGCAGAGCTCCGATTTCCCAGTGTGGAATTGTGGGTGAGGGGCTGAAGAGGGGCGAGAAGTGACAGCTCAGGTCTGAAAGCTGTGCTGTCTGCTTGATGAGTTGTAACTCCCCTACGAGCTGAGCGTGTCTGCTGTACTAACTGCTTTCAAAAACGAAGTTTTTTGTCTGTACTGAAAATTCGTATTGGAGCACGATGGTTCCATGTTATATACGGGCTGCTGTCTTGTCCTGCGGTTATTTCCTGGGAGCAGGGAAGAGAAACACGTGGCTGTTACTCATTTCCCTTTTGGCGGGAATGTCTTATTTAAGGATGGAAATGAGGATGAAAACCGGACCATGTCCTATGGTATCCTAGGGTGGATGAGCGGAGCTTGGGTCCAGGGGAGAATCTGTTCTCTTGCCTTTCCCAGTTTCTGGTGGATGCTGAATTCTGAAGTATTTCTGTAAATAATAAACCCTTTGCTTCGGGCCCCTTCTTCTGTCATCAAAATGCATCACGTCGCCTTCTCCTCTTCTGTAGTAAAATCGTCCTCTGAGGACCTGTGTTTATGCCATTAGCCCTGGCTAATCTCTCCACCTCAGGGTTCTTAACTGACTGGTATCTGCAGGGTTCCTTTTTTGCCCTACAAGGCCGTATATACAGGTCCCAGGGACGAGGATGTGGCTGTATTTGGGAAGCTGTTATTCTGTCGACCATGGTTGGTGTGAGAGGACACAGGAGTTATTTTATATGTTCCAAGGAGTCCTTTTCATGAGAAGGCTGGAATGCCAAGGGTCTGGAGGAAATTCCCAGCCACAAGGCAGGAATGCTGGGTGGCTCTGTGGGGAGCAGTGGGTAAGGATGGCCCTCAGGACAAGGTGTGGACACATGGATGTGTACCCTTCAACCCCTTTTTCCTTTGTCTTGATTTTCAGTGTAGTGCCCCGTCTCTTTAACATCCTGTCCCCATCCTTCTCCAGCTGGGGTACAGTGTGTGTGTGTGTGTGTGTGTGTGTGCGTGCGAGCCTATCACATGGAAGTGGGGTGAGCACAGCCACAGAGAAAACCTGGCTCACTGCAAGGTGCATGTTTGCCCTCAGATCATGGAGAGAAGCATTTATATGTAAATTAACCTAACTGTAGTTCGAGAATGGAACGGTCACCTGAATTTTCAAGATAAACAATGAAACTTGAAAAATAGTGCAGCTTAACCCTTATTTGACAAACACTGATAGTCTGAGAGACATTGTTGACCATATTGGAACTTCACAGGAAGAAGTTTAGAGCTTTTTTGGTTCTGTGTGGCTTCACAAAAAGAGTCCCCCCACAATGCTGTGGACAATCAGGGAAGGGACTGTGCTGCTGTTGTGATTTGTATTCTCCTGTCAGGGCCAAGGAGCCACCCCACGGAAGCCCTGTGTCTGTGAAGTTGGAAAGCAAACACTGCATGTGCTGGACATGCAGGCCTGTGTCCTCAGTGACTGGAAATGCTTATGGCTGCAGTCAGCCACTCTCCAGAATAAACGCCTCAGAGGGAATTTTTCAGACTTACACAGGGGAACCAGTAATAAAACACAAACTATAAAGTATCCTCAGCAACAAAAACACATGGGATGTTTTTCTATATAATATTTCACATTAAGTGTAATTGTAGATTAACTTTTATAGAAAAAATATTTATTCAAGCCAGATATGCTTAAATCCTTTCATTTCCTCAAGTATGACAAAGCAGTGGGAATATGCTCCCTTTGTAATTTCCTACCCATTTGCCCCAGTTATGGGCAGAACATTAATTCCGCAAAGTCTGCGTGCATATCAGAAACCACCACAGATGGAAACCTTAAATACACCAGACCCTGGATCTGGAGGTGAGGCCTCTGCGTTTGGTCTCAGCGTCACAGCCCACCCGTAGTACCTGGTACGTGGCCTGGCTCGCCATGCGTGGCTCCCTGCACCTCGCAGTTCTCCAGGGTGTGGTGAGGACGAGGTCACTGCCAGGTCCTTTCCTGCTCTCAGCTTGCATGCGGCTCCTCTGTGAAAGACCACACGCTGTGTCAGATTCCGTTAGAACTGAAACCTGTTTTTATAAAAAAGGTCTTTGTCAGATGTCAAAATTTGGAATAATGTTTATTGTCTCTTAATAATGTGTTTATTTTTCATTTCTGTATTCTTAAAAATTAGAGCTATTAGTAATTCAATATTATTGTTTTGAATTTACCAGTATCTAAATTTCTGGGGTGGATGAACTGAGAAGCTATAGCAATGTAAGGGAACAGATTTTGAAGGGAGACACTCCCTGGCTTTGAACCTTGCCTCCACCACTTACTAGCTGTGTGGCCTTGACCCAAGAATTGGCTTGGACCCTGCATTTCCCCTGTATGAAGCAGGGGCGTCTACTTCATGGACATGTTCTTTCAAATGAAAGGTACATAGTACAATACTGGCTAATAATATTACTTGTTTCATAATGGAGGTAAAAGCATTAGCAATGTCTCATCCACTATTCTATCTACACCAAGCCTCGCATCTTGGGTTGAAGTCATCAATAGTTAAAGGTCATACTGCTTTTCAGGATAACTTAGGATATTTGATCCATGACATGAGCAGACAAAATGTCTGTCTCTGCCTTAGAGAGAAAATGGGACATTTTACGTGGCCAGAATGGCATCACACTCTTTCTAGCAGACATTTGAGATGACCGCCTGAAAACTGTGAGGGTGGGACATCTGAGCCTCTGAGAAGGGGACCCGCTGTGTCCCGGGTCACACGGCGGTGCTGTGAACATACCACCCTGGTGTGCTTTCAGTGTCATGCTGTTTCCACAGCTGTGGCCTCTTGAGTAGACATCCTCACTGCACACACTTCAGTGAATGTTGGGAAAATTTGTGAATAGCACATCCATGTGAGTTTGGAAGCACGAGCCTGAAACCGTTATGGAGTTTGATCCCATTGTATTCTCCTTGGAGAGTGACGACTGTTAACTCGGACTCTGAAAACTGTTTTTTAGGGTGCAAATGGAGCTTGCCATTTCAGGCCTACCATCTGATGCGCCTTCTGTTGCATTAAAATACCCTCAGTGCTAACCTCAGAGAAGCATTTTCCCTTTCTGTGGTTTCTTGCACAGGGTTTCAGTCGGTTCATCGAGTTACCTTACATGACTCGTGACTATGCTCTTGAATTGCTTCTGTTGGTCCCCCTGGTGCTTGTCTTCATTTCTTCTTTCTGTGTTAGGACTATAAGCTAAGCATATTCATTTATTATCTTGAAAAACAGAATCAAGGAGACTTTGCTCTGATTTCTGTTCCACTTTCCTACCCTCCCTGTCCTCTTAGTCCCCTGTCTCACAGAAAATTGGGGAGGGTGAGAAAGTAACCAAATATATCACATGCCTGCAGTGCGGCCAGACCAGGCCCAATAGTTGGTGCTTTCTTATGTTGTCTCATTTAACCCTAATTACCGTATTGTTGGACTATAAGACGCACCCCTCCTCACCTCCCCTCCCCCCCGATTTGGGAGGAATAATGGTTGTTAATGCTGCTGTTGAGTTCTGTTTACATTTACATTGGTGAAATATTGTTATTTATATTATTATATATTTTACCACATTTTTTGCTTCAATTTTTTCCCCTATTTTCCTCCTCTAAAACCTAGGTGCATCTTATGGTCTGAAAAATATGGTCGAGCCCTTCTGGGCAGGATTTGGCATGTCTCTAACTGGAGTTCAAGCACTTTGTCCAGTGTGTCACAAGTAGATAGTTTATGATCAAATTCAGGCCTAAGTTCAACTATTCTGTCATTTATTTGGATTCTGTTGTAACACTTGGCTCTTTCTCTTGATTTGGTAAAATTATCATCACCATCATCATCATCATTGTTATTCCATTAGCCAGACTTGAATGAAATCAGCCTTGTCCTGTACTTGTTTGGCTTGTTTTGTTTGATTTCTTTTTTATGCTTTCTTTTAGCTGACTTTGTTAAACTGAAAAAGCCAGAAATGGTGCTAAGATACAAGATTTACAAGAGACTTAGGTACTCATCCAATTTAGCACTTTATAAATTGCAATTAAGGGGAAATTGTTCAAGAGGCTAATTGCAATGTGAAAGAAAGTATTTCTGTGCACAAATAAGTACATTTGTTAAATTTGATTGTTTTTTCCCCAACTATTTAATATGCTACCATGCATTATGACAGAAATGAATGTAGTACACAGCACCTCCCAAAGTTCAGTTTGCTCATGTGTAACTTAATTTATTAGAAAGCAAAAATCAGATTAAGACAGATTTGTCTTCAACTCCATCAAATTGATTTTAATTTTTTAATAATTTATTTATTTTTACATTTATATAATTGTTTTATTTTTGTAATATAGTTAATGGTTTGTTTTTATTATATTTTTCCATGACCATTTATCCTCCTTATACCCACTCTACCACTCCACCCCTACCCCATGATTTCAGTTTTGAAAAACAAAAGAAAATAGTGGCTTGAAAGCTTCAATTATGTGTCAGGACTACCTGCTATTATACTTTTCCTGCTTTTGCTGATGGTGTCTAAAGTGCAACAAACATGCAAAAGAGGACTCCTATGGAAGCTCCTGCCCCTCTTAGAGTTTATAGCCTCAAGCGGTCTAAAATCTGTCCTGCAAGTAGTACTCAGTGTGACTTCTTTTTATGGGTTGGGCTTCTTGATTTTCGTTTATATTCTCACTTTATTGTTTAATAGACCTAACATGAATGCCATAAAGAAGCCCAAATGCAGAATCTCTGCCCAATTTATTTATTCAGATGGTATTTGGGGAGCTCATGGATTTCTATTGTTTTGTTAAAAGGAGGGAATAGAGATGAGTATTAAAGCCACAATCACTAAAATATTGACCAACTGAATTCTTATGTCTGTGGTTTCTCCCATATTTTTCCCAAACATTTTTGGCCATAGAATGCTTTTTACTTGGAGGAAACCCTACATGCCTTGAACTTTCATTTTTCTGAGGAGAGTTACTGAGTCCTTATGAGCTACTATAAGATGGAAAGTAGAGAGTAGAATATAATGTTTTCTTCAGTTTAACAAAAAGGTACAGGGACAAATGGCAAATTTAACATGCACACAAGAGAAAAGGGTTGTATTCAGTGACTAAGGAAAGGCATCATCACTTAGACCTAGGAAAGTAAGCTGGGAACAGTGCACAGCACCCAACTCATTCTTTTTCCTCAAAGGAGAGTAGGAGGCACCACAAAACTTGCAGATGGTTCCTTCTGGAACTTGAATCAGGGTTGTCCAACCCATAGCCCACAGGCTACCTGTGGCCCAGGGTGGCTATGAATGTGGCCCAACACAAAATCGTAAATTTACTTAAAACCTTTTTTTTGCTCATCAGTTTTCGTTAGTGTTTGTGTGTTTAACGTGTGGCCCAAGACAACTCTTCTTCTTCCAGTGTGGCCCAGGGACACCAAAACGTTGGACACCCCTGAATGATATTGAAGTTTGTGAAAAGCATAGACTCTGAAAATGTAAGTGGTTGGTTTGAAGGTGACAATAGAAAAACTGGAAAACTGGACAGTTTTCCTAGGTGGGCATTGTGTTCTCTCTCAGAACGCT
>PVKM010007696.1:0-40829 GCA_004027735.1 Carollia perspicillata | reverse complement strand
GCTGTCTTCTTAGACACCGAAGTTAATTTGGTTCAATGTAGTTAAATTAATTGAATATAACAGTAGTTGAGAAAGAGATTCATTATTTTAAAGTCTTTTTATTTTTCCCCATCGGTTTGGAATTCATCAATCATGAGGTGGGAAAAGACTGTTTTCTAAAAGAAAAGATGAGCACTACTGTCTGATCATCAGCGAGGAGCTCTGTGGCCCCGTGGAGATGGTTCTCAACCTTGTACCTTCAGGGAAGCACAAGCGATGGCCAAGAACTCGAAGTGTCCCCTGACGGGAACCTCACAGAGCAGGCATGTGTGCGTGCGAGCATGTGTGGGTGTCTTTGACCAGGAAAAAGGGGCAGGTCTTCATGCATGGACGTCTGGGCTACACTTACAGGAGATCATAATTTTTGTTGTTTTATACATAAAGCTCTCCTCTACTTCCCTTTAAAAAAAATCTTACTTTGGACCAAATAAGACCAAAGGCACAAGGCCTCAGACTACAGGCAGAGCCCACTCTTTAGAATTTGTGCTTTTTCTGGTGGTCAGTTTGATGGAAGAACAGGTAGAAAAGTGAGAATTTGTACTTTGAAGCCTCAATTCCTGAATCCTCATCTCACCTCTTACATTTTGTATTTTTAAAAGTTGCTGAGCAAATAATCCTAGGCTAGGTGGAGGAAGTAATTCCAAACTGCATAAAAAAATAGTGTTGGCTTTGGGGTGTATTTGTTTTATAGAATAACTCAGATCTTTTTTTCCAATCTGTCAAGTTTTTGTTATATTTTTATAAAACAGTACATTGGAGTTGGAAAAAATTAGATGCTTCTGATTAAAGGACATAAAAAGTCCTGCCTCCCCCTTTATTGCTGCTTTTTCTTTAAAAAAGAACTTATTAAAGAGAATACATATAAAGAACTACTTCTTTGTATATTTTTTTTCTGTTTCTTCTTTGCCAAAAAAAAAAAAATGGTTAGAGATAGTGTTTACATGAAATGGCATTGGGACCCTGGCTTCTGATTTACTTCTTTTATTCTGATTTTATTAGAAAAGATTGCTGGTGGTCATAATCTACAGACTGCGTTTCTCTGTTGAAGACACAGTAAGCACCAAAATCAAGTTTCTTTCACAATCTGAAAGCCAAAGAAAAAAGTGTTTTGTGTGTTCTGGTGAAAATCTATTGTTTGGTCAAGAAAGTCCTGGACTCCACGATATTACCTGTAGCCTAATTCTTAAAACAGGAAAATGGCTCCAAATAGTTGCATTTTTTCCCCAATGTGTACCATCTTGACAAGGCTTTGATGTCATTGATAGAAACGGAGTTTTATACTGAGGCTGCATATTATAATTACTCTTTTGTAGACTTATTTCTGAATCGGTACCATCCTGCCATTGACTATAGATGAAAACTCTGGTTGGGAGAACAAAATCCCGATTGTCTAACATAAAGGTAACACATAACACAGAAGGTAAATAATATAAGAGAGCCCGACTGAATCTCCTTTGCTAGTAGGTATGATATTTTAAGCCACAGTGCATGTGCATGTATTTCTCATATATAATATTCTCAGATATTATATACTTATTACATAATGCACAGTGCTTTCCAAGACAGCTACAAATTTACACATGCATCAACTACCTAGAAACATAGAAATAGGTGAGCCTATTAAATGGAATTTTCTTAAATTATATTTGAACAATCAACAGGAAAAGTAATCATGTAAAGTACCGCTCTGTTCTCATATATATCTACAATAAAATTCTATAAACAGTTGTCTCCCAAAACATACCCAAATAAAATTAAAAAAAGATAACACCCAGTGTCCTATATTTGTATATTTATGGTCATTTCAAAACAAACAAACAAATAAAAGAGCCCCACTCAGGTGCATATTTACATTCTTCAAACTGTAGCGGTGAAAAATAATTCTATTAAGTGCAGGACATTCCTAATGTTGCAGTAGTGACATTTTTCTTAAGTCTTCATGAACACATTGCTTTTGTCTTAATGGTGATGCATTCCACAGCTATGAGACAGTCCCGTCCTTGCCTTCATTTGCAGACGGTGGCACAGTCAGGATTAAAGAGCTCCTTGTATAACGGAGGAAAGAGTGTATTCACTATGTCTGGATGCGACTGCTTAAATACCTGCAGCTTCTCCCCGTGCAAGTTGCAAACTGCCGTGATGGTTGGTATCTTGGCTATTAACTGCAGAATGGAGGGACAGGGAAGGAGACAAAGGGGGAAGCTCATTAGTGCTCTGTCTTCTGAATCAGTGTCTTTCTTGGCCCCAGATGAAGGGAAATGGCTTTGGAAAAAGATGTTCAGAGAGAAAGAAGGCTCACTTTCAGCTTTTCCTTGAGAACAAAACAAAACAAAACAAAATGCTCACACCACCGCCCTCCTCCCACCACCCTCTAAAGGGAAAATAAAGAGCAAAGAAGCCAGACCAAGCTTCCCGATGTACTGATCTTAAATAAAGTGTGAACGGGAGCCAGTCTAGGTGCAGTGCTAGGAGTGGGTGCTCTGCGAGCAGGCTGACTGAGCTGGAATCCTGGCTCCGAGATAGAGAAACGGCTGTGTGGCCACGACAGCCACAATGTTGCAGTTTTCTCATTTGTAAAATGGGCTTAATCACAGTAACAACCTCACTGAGCTGCTGCGGTGGACTGAAGGAGGTAATTCTTACAGAAGTGTTAAGAATGCTGTCAGCATGAAACACAATTGTTAGCTAATATTATCAGTACCTCTTATCTCCCACAGGGTTTTATGATGTGAATATTAGAGTTTTAGTTTTGGAAAGTGACCACACTAAGACGGTGCAGCCTACACCGTAGGCTGTGTCATTCAAAATTGCCTGCACTGCTTTGCTGTCAAGCTCACTGTCCTGCCTATATCCTGCAAATCCTTTTCTGCCGTAACTCATAAAATGAAGCCCGTATTTCATCAAGAGAAAGTACGAGACATGGCTGGCACTTAGCTCCCTTAGGGAGATGTTTTAAAAGCCTTTGTGAGAATACCCACTTATAATTGTTAGGTGTTTCAGTGTTTTATGTACATAAGTTTTATATATATGTAGTTCAAATATCCAGAAGACAGTGTTCTGTAATAATTTAAAATATCCACGGTTTGTCAAATCCTATATAAGTCTTAGGAGATGAACAATTATAGCTTTTAACATACTTATAATTTAGGGACACTCACAATCCATCATTCAGTGTCAAAATTAGCCTAAAACCACACATCACTGTGATCCTGTTACTGTGGGAATGAGATACACTGCCACATAAAGAATAATGTTGCAAAGTGTAAGCCTGGTAGATCATTATAGCTCACCGAAGGTACCCCTGAAAGTGACGATAAAATAAAATTCAATAAAACTCATCTAATCACCAATTAGTCAGTCTCACTGTGCTCCCTACCCTACTTAAAAATACGAAACCATTTTAGTCCACAAGGTGAAAAAAAGGAAATAGATAATGTTATTTTGTGGTTATCCAAAATCAGAAGTGTCCTCTCTTTCATTAATGTTTCTTTTAAGAACTGATGACAGTATAACTATGCTATGAGCAATTTAAAAATAGCTTTATGATTAGAGCTGTTGACATGTTCATTAAAGGGATCTAGCACACAGAAAGAAGTCTGGTGTTCAGACTTCCCGTTTCCGCTGCTGCTTACTTCTATAGGGATGGAAACCAAAAAAGGAGAATGAAGACTTTCTCTCCAACATTATGAGTTGCTTAAACTTGTAATAGGCACTCTGCTAAACAGCAGAAGACAGAAAACAGTACGGTTCTTGCTAATCATCTACCTGGAAAGACAGATGTGAATAAAGTGACCACACAGTCCGAAGCAGACGGAACACCTGTGGCGAGTGCTGAAGAAGAGTGGTGCTGGCAGTGGTGGATAATAGGATGTCCTGACCTCTTCTGGCAGGCCAGGGAAGGCTTCCCTTAGAAAGTGCCACTGCAGTGGGCTTTGAAGGAAGAGTGACAGCTAACTGCATGCTGGGGCAGGGCTTATGTAATATGCCCCAGGAGTAAATGCACAGATGCTGTGCTTGCTTGGGGCACTGGAAGGAACTGAAGGAAGTTCAGTGTCACTGGAGCAGTGGACAAGCACATTCAAGGATACAGCTGGAGAGGTGGGTATGGCCACATGTCAAAAGGTCTCAGTTTCATTGAGGTCTTTGTAAGGGTTTTAAGCAAAAAGGGGAAAAAAAAAGGACAGAAAGACGATCAGAATCTCATTCTGAAAGATTCGCTTTTGGGTTCAGGGTGGAAAACTGGGTATTTACTATGTTTTCATAGGTAAGGTATGTACAAGTGTCCACTTAACTAGAGTTCCCTGGGAAATTATTCAGGCTCTCTTAACCATCTGGTTCACACAGAAGGAGACTGTAACAGTTTCAGAACACTTCTTGCACGTTACAATTCTCCCTGAAATAGCTATTGAATGCAGAGAGGCTTTGAAAGCTTTCTATAATCATCTGTGGTTGAATTGATGATGTGCAGAGCTCCTGAAACTTTCAGAACTAACTCCAGGAAGCTTGTCCATCTTTAGCATGCATAAAAATTGCTGGGGTGCTTCCTACACATGCAGACCACTGGGATCTAAGCCTGGGGATTGTGTTTTTGTTAGTCTGGGAGGGGCTCAGACTCCATGTTGGAAATGAACACCCCGTGGGGATGCAGCTGTGCTGGGTCCCCGTTTGAGAAACACTGCTTCAGAAATTCAGATCTCATACATTTACAGCTGTCTTCCAAAACTGAAAAGTAAATTCTTTATCATGTTCAAAACAGTCCTCGTAGCTGAGTGTAAAGTTGGCAGCGTTTTGGGAAACAGGCAGGGAAGTTATACCTAGAGAGGGAAGAGTCCATGGGCTTAGTTCTGTTACTTTGGTGAGGGACGAGTAATGACTTCCCTGAGCCTAGGATTAGCCTAGCGGTGAAGCAATATGGGCTTCCAAGCCTGTCTGCATCCTGGATCTGCTATTTATGCTAGGTGACCTTGGGCAGGTCACTTACCTCTCAGCTTTCTTATCTGTCAGATGGCTATTAGGGCAGCCCCCACCTCAGAGTGCTGTTGTGTGGGTTAAAGGGGCCAACACAAACTGTCTAGGGCTGTACCTGGCACCGAGTAGCGATGCAAGTGTTAGGTGTCACGCTTCCATTCCTACATAATGCTTTCTTCAAGGAGAGAAATGGGTAGTCAAAGCCAGGCTTGTTTAACCAGATGAGACGCTGGGCAAGAACCCCGCTTAGTCCTGAACCAGAACCAAAGACTGGGCTGCTGTACCTTATGTGTGAATACAAAATCAGCCATTTACTTTTATCCAAATAAAAGCAACACATTGATTTCCATGTTCTTGTAGTGATTAAAGTAAGTTGCTCACTTAATAAACTGTGATCCATAAAGTAGCACCTAGGAACTAAAATTCTTAAAGCCTCTTTCTGTTTCTTTAGAGAAGGAGAGGTGTGGGGAATTAAATGTATGAGAGGAGGACTGAAACCTTTCTACACTTGCTCATCTGCGCCAGAATTATCTAACCCTGCGTTTGGCTTCTGAACGGGAATCTCGACTGACTCTTGCTTCTTTCCTGCCTAAAACTGGGATTAAGAGGCATCTGATTCTGAAATTCATTTCCCTGTTCTTCTGTGGGATTGGGATTCCGTCCCCGTTGCTCATCTGTAGAATGGGCTGAACGGTGAGAATTGCCTTTTGTTAACTAGCACTGGGACCACTAGAACAAGGGGCACTGAGAAAGGCCAAGGGCTCCCTCCCTCAATCTCTGTGCTCTCAGAAGAGGCCGATTTAAAGACATCCCATCAGCTGTGGAGATGGAAGTGCTGACAGGGGCATCCATCACTGTGGAGGCAGGGTGGGCCGCGAGGCCAGGCGTGCGGAGGCAGCAGTGGCACTTGTCAGAGCCCAGAAGGGCCTGGTGGAGGGAGCAGCAGGCAGTCACTTATTGCTCATTAATATTATGTACCACCGCTGGGGGACCCCCATTTCAAAGGGAGCTCCGAGCAGCCGCAGCAGCAGTTAATGGCTCAACAACTTTTTAAACAGCTGGGGAGGTGATCCAGAAGCACTTGGAGAGGGAGGGGGTAGTCAATTTCAAATCACCATGAAATTTCTTCATGTTTAAATAATCCCTGTAGCAGGAGTAGACAGAGGGTCTATAAAAAAGGCATTTTAACTCTCTCTTTCTTTTTGTTTTATAAGAAGGAAGCTTTAGCTTATACTTACAGGGGTCTAGAAGAAGAAAAAGCAGCTGTTCAAGAAGAGATAACAATTCTATGCCTCCTTCCAGAGGGTAGTTTTATGAAAAAATCCATAATTTTACAACTGGAGCATTTGAAGTTGAAAAAAATGAAACATGAATAGCGTAAAACTAGTGATCTTGTTCATAGGGGCTCCCCGGCCACCTAGATGCCCTCCAACCTGATGCAGGAGGCCGACAAGGGCTTGATCAAAGTGTAAGAAACTTCTGAGGCGCCGATAAAAACAGGGCACACGTGAGGCTAAATACATCTATTTCACTTGTCTATTCACTTTTAAGCTTTTATTTAGTAACTTGGTAGTGTGATGATGGAAAGACAAACTTCCGTCTCTATACTGATGATGCAGTTTTGTTATTTTAGTGCTAGAAATGGATTTAGGAATTAAGAAGTTAGTGAACCTGTCGGCTTGTGCCTCTCCCAGCTGGACTACCAGAGCTCGCCCTGGGAAGGCTGAAGCCTTCCAGATCTGAGGGGAGATGAACCTCAAAGGCACAGGCTTCTCACCACATGGTGCAGCCATTCTTCTCGGCAGGGCATTCTGTTCCCATAGCTAATCCGAGATCTCCGTTGCATTTTTGTTAACATGGCATAACTTCAGGCTCATACCTGTGGAGGAAGAGATCTTCATGGGCAGCAAGAGTTTAGAAAGACTATCTAATAATGATAGAAAAAGAAAATAGTAATAGCAGTGCTGTCATCTTTCCTTGAAGGAATAATATTTTCTATAAAAATATAGAAGAAAAGAGAGAGCCCAGTGGGGGGCAGGTAACTTCCTGGCCAGCCAGGAATAGGAAAGAAGAGAGGAATGACAGAGATTCTGAGCTTAGCCAAGTAACTCCCCCACTAGACTCCTCCACACCCTGGAAGAATCAGAAGGGCTTTATCAGCATAGAACTATGGGTCTGAAAACACCCAGAAGAGTGGCGTGGCCTGTGATTCCTGAGAAGGCAGCATCTATAGCACATGCCAAAGCACAAGCATTTGTGTTCTGTTTTGAGAAGTGAGTCAAAGGCGTGGTACTCACTAAGTGTTCTAGTTGTGCAAACATAAAAATGAATATCCGTCTAGGCTCTGCATATGGTGAAGTGAGCAGGCTTTGTGGTCTGAGTTCTCTTTGTCTGCCCATTGGATATATGCATGTGTTGTTATGGAGTGTGCCACTTTTAAACTTCTCAGTCCAGCTTTGGGTAAGAACATACCTCCAGGAGTGTTGCATATATTTGTAGGCATGCTGGTAAAAATATATATGCTACCTGACAATATTCTACAACTCTAATTACCCAAGAGACACAGCAGAAGGGGCTGGACTAGAGAAGACTACATGAAAAGGCTCTAACTATGACCCTGACAAAGAGGCTCTTCTTAGGAAAGGGCTGGGAATTTGTACCCGAGGGCAGGATATGTGAAGACACGCAGACCCATGCTTGCTCCTGGCCATGAGTGCACTACCTCAACCTGGCACTAGCTCCTTTTCTCCTTCTCCCTCTGCTCCTCTGTGCAGGGCCACAAGAATGGCAGCTTTAGTGACTTATAATAAGGAAGCCCACAGGCCAGAGAACAGAATCGTCACCGGCCTTTGCAGTTCTAACATGCACAGCTTTCTCTCCCATCCTACCCCTCCCACAGCAGTCAGTGGTCATGCTATTATTAACTGAGTGGAGAAAGAACACCACCAGTTCCTAAGCCCAACAGCAGTCCTCAGCCCAGGAAGTAAGGATCTCAAAGAGGGTCATCACAGCACCTACAGGGCAAGGTGACAGAGACCCACTTTGAAGCCTGACAGGAATGCTGTCTTCTGGACACAGGCTTTATAAACACTGTGTCCTTTGCAGCTTGGGGGCAGAATATCAGCCTACACTAAAACACCATACGCACAGAGTATTGATTTGAAGTACTTAGTGACATGAGTCTCTTTCTTCACTTATTGTAATGGCAGAACATCTACAGAATCTTAAAACTACCATATTGGACTGAGCATTGAAGGGCAAAAGAAGATCTTAAAGAGAAACCTTTGTTTTTCTCTCTTTGAATCAAAGAATATGATGTTGGAGGGACTTCAATGGCCATCCAGTGCAACTGATTCATTTCCCAGACAAGAAAAGTAAAGCCCAGAGAACAGATGGGCTGCCTCCCTTAGTCAGATGGGGCTTAGAAAATGTACATGTATATTATAAATATATATGTGTGGATTTTTTTTCATGAGCTTTAAAGAAAGTGACCAGAGTCATCTCATTTATTGGCTTCTCAAGGCCAGGTTCCAGCCAAACCCAACTCCTGTTCACAGCTCAAATAAACCGTGCACTTTCTTACCTCCATACCAGGCCCCCAATCACCTGGAGTGCTTTATCCCACCTCTTCACTCTCCCACCCCTCCAACTTTCATTTTTTGAAACAGTTTATGTCCATTGGCAATTAGCTCAAATATACCATCTTTTGGATAAAAAATTCTCTGCCAAAATAGAATTTCTTCTCTCCACAAACTATCTGTTATGAACCATGCAGCTTGCTTATGTTTAATTTCATTTTGTCCTCAAAATAACCATATCAGAACAATACTATCTGCAGTCACATTTTACAAATGAGGAAACTGAGGCACAGAGAGGTTAAGTCACTCGTCCAGGGTCACCCAGTGAGAAAATGATTTTGATGGGTTATTACAAATATGCTACATATTATCTGATGAGGAAAGAAAACTAGATTCTTTATCAGAGTATTTTTCCAGACAGACAAATAAACAAACTCATTAATATAGAGAGATTAAGACCTTTTAGTTAATGGACATAAATTTCTGGAATTTCAAAACTTCCCTTGGTCCAAATTTGGTCAGAAGTGTAAGGTACTGTTACTTGCACTTTAATTTCGGGAGGTGGGCATGTGTAAAGCATGTTGGAGACTCTTCTTTCAGGACAAAGTCCACTGACTGTGTGCAAGTCCTGTACCTCTCACCTGATGTCTGTTACTCCTGTTCGGGGCCAGACTGGTGGCAGGATAAGTAGTCTTTCCACATTAAACAGAAGGCAGATCTACCACCACCACACTGGGGATTTAACCTGAGTCCCCGGACTTCGATACGACATTTGGAGATAGGTTTCTAGAGATAGGTTTCATAATGTTTATAGGCCTAACGGGTCTATAAATAACATACAGTAAGAATGGTCCTCTCTGTTTCAGAGGTATTACAGAGACCAAAGCGCTCCATGACTATGAAGGCAGAAGGAGCATTTCTGAAAAAATGAGAAGACTCTGTGGTAGGGTAGAATAGATTTCTTGGATTTCAATGAGACATTTATCCCATCTGGAGACTGTGGTTTTGATGAGAGGGTGTTCCTATACGTCTATGAAGCCATTGTCCTTAAATGGTTCAAGCAGTCAGGAACTCGAGAGACTTGTCCATCCCTACCCCAGCATTTGATGGGTGATGAATCTGAGTCTTAGACAGAGGGAGTGCCTTATCCAAAGCTACACAGTTGAGAGCTGGGATAAATAAAAGTCCAGTTCTCATTCTGTTTCATGATGCTTCCACATTAGTTTAAATAACATACTAGTAAAATGATGACTGTTACAAGGAAGAGTCCTTGCAAAAACCCAATATCCACACATGGCCCATGGAAAAAATGTTTTGTCATCTGGCTCCAGTGAATTTCATACAAGAAATTACCCTCTTCTAGTGCTTTCTCCGGTTTCCAGCTTTGTGTCATTATCTCTATAAGAACTGAATGGATGTTAACTAGACTTATTGTGGTGGTCATTTTGCAATATATAATATAAATATCAAATCATTATGTTATACACCCAAAACCATATAATGTTGTATGTCAATTATATCTAAAAAATGTAAAAAACAGAAGAATTGACTTATATACTTTTCCCACTATAGATGGCAAAGGGAGAATTAAACTGACTTATAGTTGGTGTCTCAATTTTTTTCTTGCCATTAAATAACTTTCATCCTTGTATTTCTCTGTCTCCTTTCTATCTCAAATACCTCAGACGACCAGTACCAGGATAACAGAAGGTAAAAAATGGTTTAAGCATGAAAAAATTTTGTTTTTCAGATGAAATACCTCACTTTCTTTGATTTGTTTTCCTATAGCTGGGGTTCAGGTCCATCAAAATCTTCTTTCCCTAAGGATGTCATTCTCTTCTCAATCTATTACAATTCACTGGTCTCCCTTTTAAAATGTATACTCCGTTAGGATAGTAATAACCACAATGTCACAGTGTATTAGAATTCATACAGTGTATACATTTCATTTGAACATCAAAACACACCTATACAGTAGTAAGGAATTATAATTTTTATTTTACACATGATGAAACCAGAGTTTTCTGAAAAGCAGAACACCCCCTAAACAGAATAGTAGCAACTTTCATCTAACTCTGGATTTTATCAAGACTTTAAATTTGGTGAGGCAAATATAGGGACAAAAGTTTTTGGGAGATCCCAAATGCAAGAAACACCCCCTGCTTTAATTAATGAGATGTATTTATGCACATATGCTAATTATGCAATTATAGAGACAAATGCATATATTCCCAGTACCATCTTTTCTGTCCAGAGTATCTGAAAACATGTTGCTTTGGTCTTAACTGGGAGAAAACTGAGGTGCAGAGACAAGGCGATTTGTTCTTTCCCACACAGTGCAAAGTTACACCAAAGAGAACTATCACTCTGCAGTGTGGAAATGTTCTTCCTAGGATGTGCTAATTTTAATAAGATAGTATCATAATAGAGCAGGATATTTAACTCATTAAGGTTTTCTAGAACAATACTTTCTACATGCAAAGTAAAATCTGATAGTGTCTCCAATAGAGTCTTCCCCTCTTGTTACAATAGAGAAGGTCAAGAGCAGTGTGAGAGGGTTTTCCCATGAATAAGCTCCATTTCCTAATTGCTTACCCTCTAAAAAATTTCAGTTTTTAAGAGAGCAAAGATACTTAAAAATCTGAAATAATTTTGTCTCTCAGAAATATTCCATTTCTTAAAAAATCAGAGATACTTTAAAATCTAAAATAATGCTAAGTATCAATTATTAGAAAATTCTTCTTCCTTTTTACAATCATTTTACTTTGGTAAACAACTTTTCTCAGTACTCTTCTTAAACATCACTATTCTTAAACTAAATCAAGCACGTTGTTTGTTTTACTCATGAGACATTTGCCATTTTGAAAGAACCCCAGGGCAAATCTTGGGTGAAAAGATTAGAATTGAGGGGAACTTTACAAGGAATCAGTCTAATCTGACATTCTGGGTAGCGTTATCATTTACAATACACCTGAGAGGAAACCAAGCAGAATCTACTAGAACATGGCTAATGATGGGGAGTGCCCTGCTGCACACAGTTCTGTTCAGTAACCCTCATCATTTCATAGTTACTCCTTATTTTGAGTAAAAATCCACATCCTCTTACCTTTCACTTGGACCTGACTCCTAAGTGGCACAAAATCTCCACTTACATCTGTCACAATGAATTCTGAGGACTTGATTCCTTGCTTAGAACTTTTGTTTTTCACATGAAATACCTCATTTTCTTTGATTTGTTTTCCTATAGCTGGGGTTCAGGTCCATCAATATCTTCCTTCCCTAAGGACATCATTCTCCTTTCAATCTATTATAATTTACTAGTCTCCCTTTTAAAACGTGCACCTCAAAATTTATGCACCTTTGGTAACTTTCAGAAATTGGTTTGCTGAGAAACATCTCTTGCCTTATACAACCAGCCCTTGTTTGCTCATTGCACTCTCTTTCGGTGACAGTGGGTCTGAGGTCTGAGGACCTACCTTTGCCAAGGTCTCGTCATCCAGGTGATTCTTCTGAATCACATGTTGAAGTGCAAAATAAATCTTTTCCTGAAGCTTCTGGACCTTCCTTGGTTCTATCAGCCAGGCTCGATCTGACAAAGGAAAAGAATAGGTCAGAAGTGGAGGGAACGTAAGCTTTGTTTTATTTCACCTACATATACAAGGACTGAGTTTCAGACCCACTTCAAATTAGTTCTAAATTGCTTTTGGAATCCTGTAATTTTCTATAGAAAACATCAATATTTTATAAGCAATTATATGATGACATGAATGCTCAATACATTGATATAGAAAACCAGAATAGAGGCAAGGACCCAAAGGTTAAATAAACTCCTTCGTGTTTATTATAGTGTGGCAATTTTTATCTCATATACTTTCTGAGCATGTGCTGAGATTTTCTTTCAAAGTGGAAGTTAATAATTTGTGAAGAGATGAATTATAAAGGTGAGGAAAATGTATTGTATAGGAATATTTTTGGTATTCCGTTTACCCTTTCCCTTTCATAGGCTATGTTGCCATTTGTATAGCATAAGCATAAATCAGTTTAAAAAATTGAATCCTGAGTCCTCTTTTTCTATATTGAATATTTAAATGGTGAATAGGATAAGCCCTGTATTCTTTTCTCCCTCCTTTCCTCCTCTTTTCTTCCCCCCTCCCTCTTTTCACTCCCTTCATCCCTGGTTCTCTCCCTCTTTCCCTCCTTTCTTCCTAGAAGCTTTAGACATCGTGGTGACAAAATTCAGCCCAGCATCAATGCCTCAGGTTGGAACTTCAATGAAAAGACACCTGGAGTCTCCAAATGCTGAACAAATGCTCATGGAAAAGAACCTGGACATGATCCTTCTGAACACAGTTCAGGTCAGGTGAGAAACTCGATTCTGTAATCCTAGACAGGGCAAGAACAAGTCCAGCCAACAGTTAAGCAAACCCTTACGTAAGAGAGCACAAAAGCCTTCAGTTGACAATTGTCAGTCAGAATACATTAAGTTTCCCTCCCTCTCCCTTCTCTCAACTATCTGGAACTGAATAGACAGTGGTCATTATGGCAAGAACCTGGGGGAAGGGTGGGGTCTGGCACGAGGGGAGGCCTGCACAGTCTGGAAATCTGTCTTCCCTCTCTTTTTAAATATGGCCCTGGGCCAGAGAGGCAAACAAGGCATTTGGAGTAGCTAAAGACCGAGTGTGGGTCTGCTCTCAGGGTTGGAAGATTCACCATTAGGTAGAGTAAGCCAAGTACAGTGCTTCCAAACTCAGCAGAATTTCATGGCCACAGCACATCCTTTCTAGAGAAAGGCTCATAGTTCAGTTGATTCCCAATTCATAGATAAAAGCTTGTCTTCCTTCTGGAGTAATTATCTTTAAGGATTATTTAGGTTTGATATATCCTGTCTTAAGTATTTGTTGTTAGGAATTTACTGACTTGCCACAAACATACATACAGAGGACAGTGAATTTTGCAACACTTCCTCGGGGCAAGCAGGAACTAGCTTGAAACCCCCTTCCTCATTTGAGACCCACAGGCTTAGAATTAGTGTTCTATTGACCTATACTGTATGGCAACAATCAACTGCAGTGAGAAAATGGTAGGAGCACAATTATTTGGCATTTGGTTGCTACCAGAAGGAAATATTTCTTGTCACTTCTTCCATTTATCTTTGTGTTTCTAGGCCTGGGAAATAAAAAAATAAATAAAAAAGGAACAGCTTGATATTTAGAGCCACAAAAGAAGCTGTTAGTAGTAATACTCCAAATGATAACAAATTCCATTTTTGATAAAGTAGCTGAGAAAAAATCAGAAGCAAATTGAAAAAGTCTTCAAAAGATTTAAAAATAAATAAAGCCCAATTGATAAAAAGTGTAGAGGCTGGTATTGTTGGCAGGCACAGCTAGAACAATAGGTCAAAGTGTACCATCTTAGGTAAGGCTGATTTCTTCTAGTCTCCCCCCAAAATTTGTTGTGGTATAAGAAAAGAGATCTGGTCTCTAGAGCTAAGTGGGTTACTGAAGGAATGATTCTCTCAACAGTAAAAATTGGCAGGAATGTGTCTGTCTTTCAGTGGAGAACTGTCAAGGACTCTGCTGTCCCTTGACCCCAAATCTAACTGTAAGGACAGCTGAGTGAGTGACTCTGAATTCTCATTCTGATTAAAGAAGAAGCCATGTACATATTAGGATTCTATACATTTTTAAGCTGGCATATATTTTCAAAAAGTATCTTGCCTTAGCTGGCGTGGCTCAGTGGATTGAGTGCAGGCCTGAGAAACAAAGGATCACTGGTTTGATTCCCAGTCAGGGCACATGCCTGGGTTGCGGGCCAGGTCCCCAATAGGGGGTGCATGGGAGGCAACCACACATTGAAGTTTCTCTCCCTCCTTCTTTCTTCCCCTGTCTAAAAAGTAAATAAATATTTCTTTAAAAAAACTAAAAGTATCTCAGTTGCTACAGTTCTATTTGATCTATCAATGTTGCCCCTTACTTTCTTTGAAAACTTTTTGCTATTTCATTGCATTTTAGAGCTAGACTAGGTCTTTATTATGAGGAAACTGAGGCTCTCAGGAGGGCAAGAATTTAAGGTCACACAGATTAAAGGTGACAGAGCTTGACCTAGAATGTTCTGGTCTTAATAGAAGCCATTTTTTCCTTTCTTGTCCTCACCTCCTTTTAAAGCTGCTGATGTGGCTAACGATAGAGAAATAAACAAAAATAGAAGCACCCCCATTTGTCTGAAATGAGCACATCAACATTAATTGGGGTGGAAAAGCCAGAGGAAGATATTTAAAGAGGAGAAAGTGTATGTTTTATTTATTTTAGTCCCTACAATGGATCTTTCATTCAGGTGTATTTCTACTAAGTTTCACCTTACTGGACATTTTTTTCCTATACCCTTTATTTTTAGAATCAAAATGAACTAGTTATAACAAGTCACTATCAATTTTAATTTATCTTTTTTTAAAACAGATTTTATTTATTTACTTTTAGAGAGAGAGGAAGGGTGGGAGAAAGAGAGGGAGAGAAACATCAATGTGTGGTTGCCTCTTGCACACCTCCTACTAGAGACCTGGTCTGCAACTCAGGCATGTGCCCTGACTGGAATTTCAACCAGCGACCCCCTGGTTCACAGGCCAATACTCAATCCACTGAGCCACACCAGCCAGGGCAGTTTTTATTTGTGTTTTAAGGAATACTTTTACTTCTCTGAATCTGGAATGACCCTTACCACAAGCTCTACTCCTGTTTTCTGAGACATAATTGGTCATTTAACTTGAGACTTACTTTCCTTTGAATTGCCCCCAAATGTCACAAGCTTGCTAAAGAAAACATGGTTCTTTTAAAGTTCCACTTGAGCACCTTGGCTTAGGTAGGTGTAATCTGTGTGAAAGAGAGTAAAACAGGTTAAAAAGAAAAGGTGAAGACCCCAGTCTTCCCTACCTGGAGATATCAGAACAGCAGATGAAAACAAAGCAATCTCCTCTTCAGTCAGCTGCAAGGAACATAAATTCTTTGCAAAGTCAAATGCTTCATTTACTAGGTCATCAGAACCTATAAAAGAAGGCAAATTAAATGAAAATACTTGATCAGAATGGGTACTAGTAAGAAAAGTTTCATAATCAAAAGGTTATTCAAGGATTCACCTACTAGGCACACAGAAAAAAGAATTTCACGTTTCTATCCATAAAAAGTGATTTAGTGATCATTATAAAATGAGGAAACCGGGCAACATCTTGACCAGGTAATGAAAGTCAATTTTACCAATGAGGGGCAGCTGAAAATGGTGTGTGCCTATCCATAAGCTGGGTTTATGGATATCATAATATTCAAGTGGGACTACATAGCCTAAATCTAATTGCATAGGTTTGAAATTAGTTTCAACTAAAGAATTTAAATAAATGATTTGGGGATTCTTTAGTTTAGAGATAGCATTCACAGAAAACCTAAAACATTATGTATAAAGGGCTCAGGGCTATCAGTCTTGGTGGCTCTTGAGCCTGGCAATATAGGGTGTCCAGGGCCCTCCAATTGAGATGTTAAAAACCAATAGAACAGAAATGGGGAATTTTTCAATTTGGTAACTTCCTGGAAATTTTATTGAAGAACAAGCAGCTCAGTTGCTTAGCCATTATGAATTTTGGCAAAATAATGCTTCATCCTTACAATGATCCTGGGTAAATGTTTATTTTATGAAGCTGGAAATATACTCAAGTTGCTTGCCAAGGCTTTTCCTCCTTTCTTGAAAATCTAGCCTTGGAGATGGTATGGATGTGTATCAACTGCAGAAGGTGACACTGCCAGCCCCGATGGTGCTGTTGGCTACCATATCACCTAACAGCACAAGAGGTCAAAGGCCAGTGGCCTTCTTAGATGTCTGAGGGTGTAGGATATGGAACAAAAGGTACTGTCCATCATTAAAATCTTTCCTGGCATCAGCCCATCCCTGCTAACGTTCTTCTTACCCATGCCATGCACTGATGACTGGATGTAAATGACACCCAACACTTCCAGAGACTGACTCTGATCGGGCCCTCCCATGAGCGTGGCCTGGGGATCATTTTGGGCAGGCTGACACCCACTCTGTCTGTGGTCCCCGACTTCAGGCATTAACAGGGTGAGAGTCACTAGTCACTTCTCTGAGTGAGAAACAAATGCAGGAGTTCTTCCTTTAAATATCTTAACTAGTGATTATGAGTTCACATAAAAAATGTAAGAGGTCACCCCATGGATCAATAGTGGTCTATGCAATATACTTTGTGAAGCAGTAAGCTAGAAGTCAAAAGAAAAACTGACCCTATGAAGAATGACCTCATGCATCCTCAATCTTTTAGAAACAGTCTTTATTGATTTCCAAATGAGCCATGGTCAGTCTCAGTAGGAACCATGGTTCTCTCCTTCCTTTCATATTTGGTTGCATAATTATAAGATCTGAAGAGTTAGATAAAAACATTGGAGGCTCAACCCCTATTGAAAGTTAAATACTAGTACATGTTCAAGAATCAATGTATTTTATTTACCAATTTCAAGCTGAGTGGAGAAACTGATGGCAGTTAATAAAATTGTGACATCATCCAATGTAAACTTACCTAAGGCTTTGAACATTTGCATTCCTCCATATTTTCCTTCAAACAGAACAGTGTTGTTTAATGGGTTGAAGGCACGGCACATTCTCACTAAAACTACTTCCAAACAACCTATGAGTGAAAAAAAACCTATGTATAATATATGCAGTTATAAAGAGGTTATTATTGCATATAGGTCAAGAGAGTGCCATAAACTTTAAAACAGGAATACAGACACATATAGACACACACATACAGAAATCCTTCAAGATTCTTTCCCAAGGAAAAAACACCTATTTTAGAAATAAAGCTCTCTTGATGCTTATGTGAAGAATTAAAGAGAAAAAATACACTTTAAAGGTGGCTAAAATGGAGGGAAGAAACAACATTTTTTAAAAGCTATATTGCTTTCTATTTTCTGACTAATATTAAAGTTAGTTTCAACTCTTGAATTCACAAGTGATGGTAAGTGACCCAGAAAGGAGCTTTGTGGCAGGCAAGCCCAGCCTGTTAGCTTTTGTGGATGTTTTGATATGGGGAAAAGCAGCTGTCTGTTTCCATTTTTCACATACTCTTGTATGTTCCAGCACCTGGTGACTTGAAACAGGAACTCCCGCAGTGTGTTTCTTAGGGCACCATTTCTATCTGGTGTTATTTGACATGAGGGTTTCTTGGCCAAATAAGTTTTGGCAAAATGCTGAATATTAACTCTTTCCAGAGATAGATGGGTTATAGAAAGAATGAGTCTCAATAGTCACAGATCAAAGGCTTGGAGAAGTCCCAATGTGAGGAGTTTGTTCAACCTTGAGGGACCTAGCATTTCTCTGACTTCTCTGTTAGCCTGGTGGCGACAGGACCCTTGTCTGTAGCCATTGGCAGCTGTGGTTATTTTACTCACTCATGTATTTCCATGACCTAAGAAAGTCTCTGGTGCATAGCAAGTTCTTAATACATACTTGTTGAATGAGTTAGTTTACTACCTTTTTTTTGTCAATTTATTGGCATCTGAGAAACTATTGCTGCACAGTTTCTCCATATTTTGGAGAAATGGGATTTTGCCCTAATGAGGGTTGGAAGGTGACAGCCACCAATTTGCATGAGGACCCCATGTGGATAATTTGGCTCCATTTGTATCCATGGTGCCTTCCTTATGCTGCTACTTTATATTTATGTCTGTGTTTCATTTATTTTGTTTTGCTGTCCCTCATATGCCACCTAGAATAAGGGTTACACATAGGAGAGAATCTGCAAATATTAATTGAAGCAATGTTTTTCTAACAAAAATAATAGATACCATTTATTGAGTATCTACAATGTGGAAGGCATGTTCCTCGGCCCCTTACATTCGTTATTTTATTTGCTCCTTACCATATCATGTCAGGTAAGTTTTATTAGCCCCTTTTGATGGATGAGTGACAAGAGGCTTAAAGAGGTTAAGTACCTTGCCTTTTATATCAGAGTCAACATTTTTACAGCAGGCAGAGCTGATAAAGATTATATGGTCCAATGGTTCCCAAATGTCAGTCCACGGACTGTTTATACCTGAGACCTAGTTAAAAGTACAATGAACTGGGTTCATGTAGGAGACTCAGATTCCATGGGCCTCAGATGATGCCCATGACTCAGAACAGTCAGTAAGTGCCTCTGATGCTGCTGATGCAATTCCAAGTTTACAGTTGATTATTTCTAGACTCCCCTTTTTAATTTACAAATGAGAAAGCTTTTATCTAGAGAGGTTAGCTCAAGGTCGCATATGAAGTGTGGTGGATTTTCTTTTTACTTTTAGAAATATTTTATTGATTATCCTATTACAGTTATCTCAATTTTTCCTCCTTTGTCCCCCTTCAGTCAGCATCCCCCAGTCCCTCAGGCAATTCCCGCATCACTGTTCATGACCATGGGTCATGCATATAAGTTCTTTGGCAACTCTACACTGACTTTATAACCCCATGGCTATTCTGTAACTACATATTGTGCTACTTAATCCCCTCATCTCTTCACCTATTCCCCCAAACCACCCTCCCATTTGGTAGCCATCAAAATGCTCTATGTATCCATGATTCTGTTTCTATTCTTGTTTGCTTAGTTGGTTTTTTAGATTCATTTGTTGATAGATATATATTTATTGCCATTTTATTGTTCATAGTTTAGATTTTCTTCTTTTTCTTAGACAAGTCCCTTTAACATTTCATATAATAATGGGTGGTGATGATGAACTCCTTTAGCTTTACCTTGTCTGGGAAGCACTGTATCTGCTCTTCCATTCTAAACGATAGCTTTGCTGGATAAAGTAATCTAGTTTGTAGGTCCTTGCCTTTCATTACTTTGAATACTTCTTGCCAGTCCCTTTTAGCCTGAAAAATTTCTTCGGAGAAATCAGCTGGAAATCTTATGGGAACTCCCTTGTATGTAGCTGCTGCTTTCCTCTTGTTGCTTTTAAGATTCTCTCTTTATCTTTAACCTTTGGCAATTTAATTATGATGTGTCTTGGTGTGGTCCTTTTTGTGACCACCTTGTTTAAGACTCTCTGTGCTTCCAGGACTTGCATATATATTTCCTTTACCAAAGTAGGGAAGATTTCTTTCATTATTTTTTCAAATAGATCTCCAATTTCTTGCTCTTTCTCTTTCCCTTCTGGCACCCCTATGATATGATGTTGGAACACTTGAAATTTCCCAGAGGCTCCTTACACTATCCAGGGTTTTGGATTCTTTTTTCTTCTTATTGCTCTGATTAGTTGTTTTTGGTTCCTTATGTTCTAAATCATTGATTTGATTCTCTGCTTCATCCACTCTGCTGTTGTTTCTCTGTAACTTGTTTTTTATTTCAACTAGTGTATCCTTTGTTTCTCACTGGATGTTTTTTATGCTGTTGAAGTACCCAATGATTTCCTTGAGCAACCTAATAACAAGTGTTTTGAACTCTGCATCTCAGAGATTGCTTATCTCTATTTCCACAGTTTTGACCTATTCTTTCATTTGGGCCATAATTCTTTGTCTCATTTTGGCAGCCTCCCTGTGTTTGTTTCTATGTTTTAGGTAGAGCTGCTATAATTCCCTACCTTGGAAGCATGAACTAATGTAGTAGGTGTCCTGTAGAGTCCAATGTCACAGCTTCCCCTATCACCCACACTGGGTACTTGAGGTGCTCCTTTTGTGTGGACTGAATTCTCACTCTTCTTGTAGTTGGACCTTGATTGCTGTTGGCAAGTCAATTGGAGGGATTTACCCAGGCCAGTCAGCTTCAAGGACTGGCTGTGACCATTGACCACCAATCTCCACCCCTTGTGGAGGATCAGCTGTGCAGAGACAGGGTAGTGGTGCCTCCAACATGGTCTGTTGCTATCTGCTAGGTGCGCAGGCCCTGGAATTTCCCAGGTGGTGCAGGCCAAGAATAGCACCCACCTGTGTTTGGTCTGGGGCCACCCTGCATGAGTTATAAAGCAATTTGAGATGGCTACTACTTGACCTGGGCTTGGAGATTCCAAGCGAGGCCAAGCTGTGAATCTCGGGTGGCTGCTTGTACTAGTGCCAGGCTTGGGGACACTTAATAGGAAGTCCAGGAAGCTGTGGACTCACTGATAACAGCTATTGCTTATTTGTAGGATTTAGGATGTTGTGAGGCATGAGACATGACTAGCTATTCATCTGGAAAAGTCAATGTTAACCATTTGGGTGGGCCCATAATTTGGGTGGGGTAGAGTCTCAGGGGATATCCACATTGGGGCAAACAGTGCTAGTCAGGTTGATAGAGTCTCAGATATGGCACCCACCTGCCAGCTCTGTCGGGTGGAGCACTTAGAAAAGGGATGATGGCCTCTGCCTGCCTTTCTGTCTGGGAGAAAGCTGTCCCCCAGCTTTGGCCTTGATGTCAGACACTTCCACTCCTCCTGTATGCCACTGGTACCTTTCAAGCTACAACCCTGGTGCTGGAGCTCAGAGGGAGTGAGTCTGAGTAGGTCTGTGAGTAGGTTCTTTAAGAGGAACTGCTTGAGACTCCAGCAGCTACACTTTGGGACTTCTTCCACCAACTCAATCCCTGCTGGTTTTTGCAGCCAGAAGTTGTGGGGACTTATCTTCCTGGCACTAGAACACTGGGCTATGGTGCCTGGTGTGGGGCCGGGAGTCCTTGCTCCCGAGATATCCTTCTCAAGTTTTTATCCACCACACGTGGATGTAGGGTCAGCTTGTTCTGTCTTTGCCCCTCTGACAGTCTGGATGGATGTGGTTTGTTTAATTCCCTAGTTGTCAGACTTCCATTCAACTTGATTTCTGATGGTTCAAGTGATGGTTGTTCTATAGTTTAGTTGTAATTTTGATGTGGTTGTGCCAGGAGGTGAGCTGTGTTTATAGTTGCTGCCATCTTGACTGGAAGCTGGATTTTATTTTTCAAAGAAAATCACAAAATATCTTCAATTCCACATACTTTTCTAGAACCTTACCCTTCCCCCATCAAGAAGCAGAGTCCACGTCTCCTACCCTTGAACCTAGGGTGGGCCTTCATGACTACCTCCAGTAATAATAACACTGTGCGTCTTCTGAAGCTAAGACAGAAAAATGCCTTGTGCTCTTGGAATGCAAACTTTTGAAACCTAGTAACTGTGCTGTGAGAAAGTCCAAACAGCCTGTGGAGAGGCTCAGGAGGATAAGGACTGAGGCACCCAGCCCAGGACCGTGGCTTAATTCTGGGCTGTCAACCATCACAAATTGCCAGCCATGGGAGTGAGCCAATTTTAAGGTGGAGTCTTCTCCCCCACCTCTCACCACCCCTGCCCCAGTCAAGTTGCCTCAGTGAGCAGGACAAGCTGTGCCTGCTGAGCTTTGCTCAAATTGTAACTTAGGGAACAAAAGAAATAATTATTGTTGTTTGAATTAAGTTTTGGGGTTGTTTTTACCTAGCAATAAGTAACTGATACATTAATGTTTAAGTCGAGACTTGCATCCACCTGTATCATTTGACAAAGAAGCAGCGGTAAAATTAGAATAATTCAGGATTCCATGTGGCCCAAGTTTAAATGCCAGTTTTGCTGCATATTGGCTTCGTGATACTGAACACAGCCCTTCACTTCTCTGAATCTTCACTTCCTCTTCTCTAAAATAGAAACAATACGCACAAGACTAAATGAGATGTCGTAGGTAAACATACACATGTCTATGTGTGATACTGTAGATATGAGTATATTATTATTATTATTATTATTATTATTATTACTCAGAGCCATGAAGGTTAACAAACACACCATGGTGGTTCTTATCTTCTCTTTTCAAATGGAGCCAAGAAAGACAAATAAATTTTCTTTTCTGTTTGGGTAAAAGCATCTGCAAAGTCAATCATATGCAGTTTCTTGAGCCACTTCCTAATTGTGTGTGTGTGTGTCAGAGTATGTGTGAGAAAAGGGGGAGGGAAAGGTGAGAGCACGGTGATTTCTTCCGGTGTATTCTGGCTGCAGGCTATCCTCATTAAAATGATTGGAAATGACCACAGAGGCAAAGCGCAGCTAGTGTGGATTTTTTTACCCTCCCCAACAGAAGGCAAGTAGTACATTTTAGAGCCAGCTCAGCAATTCAGCCACCTCGACACGCTAATTACTTGCACTGCCTGTCAAGCTGGGTATCTCAACCTTCGCAATTAATAGCTCCACTTTCAATAAGCAAAATTGTGTTTGACTTCAAAGGGGAACTGAATGAGTATTAGGGCATTTTTATTGCTGAGCGTTTCCTTTGGGAGTTGGCTGACAGTGTGGGTGGTAAAAATGATCTACATATTGGAAGGAGGATTTTCTAGTACCAACACTGAGAGCAGGGTCGACCATATCCTGGTCTAAAGTAGACCTGCTCCATGAGTCTTCTCCTTGCTTACCTGACTTTAGAAGTAGAATCTGATCATTTTGACAGAGCTCCATGAAGCCAGTTATCCGCTTTGCGAACTCGACCACGTATTGGATGGCGTGAGTGATCTGGATGGCACACTGCTGCCATAGTGCCTCCCTGGACTTCAAGAGAGAAAAGACAGAGTGTACGTGGAGCAAAGAACAACTTGGAGAGTTACTGAAATACTCAGGGTTGGCCTACTGGTGCTCACCTGTCATTTATGGACCCAGGTGGGAATTCACCTGATTCGTGTAAAAGAGGTGGGGAGTATTTTCTAAGACACTGTTTTGAACCGTTTGAACCTTAATACCCAAAATTATCAAAGTAACTGTGGTTGGAGTAATGGAAAGCATGTAAAATTGTTATTTATACTTTCTTTATTCTTTTCCCCTCCTTTTCCTCCATCATCTTGTCTAAATAAGTTCAAGCTCTTAGTCCATCTTGTATAAACAAACTCTTACACTGAGGAATATCAATTTCATTTGTAGGCTTTTACAAGGTTATTTTCATGTGTACCTGATGGTCACTAACATTGTAATATTTTTATTTTGTGTTCATTTCCCAGAATTTAAAGAGGTTGTTTTTTGATATAAAAAGAATTTCGAGAGAGAAAATATCAAATCAAATTGCTCTCTTAAGTAACATAGAATCCCAGAAATGTATTTTGATCTTTGGGTTGTTTATGTTGGAATGGGAAACATAAATCCAACTGAGTTAATTCTAGTTTTCATTGACCATAACTATGCTTTTGTCTATTTATATAAAAGAGGTAAGATTTAATTGTTCCAATATATGTTGTAATCATATTTAGACACAGACACATCGATACATATTTTAAAAATTTCATTTATTGGTAGATCTTATAACTTAGGGTCTTAATCCCAAGGACATGTTGATTGCCATAATTATGTGTGAGGGGGTGTTACTAGCATCTAGTGGGTAGAGACCAGGGATGCTGCTAAAGTTCCTAAAAATATTAGGACAGTCCCTACAGCAAAGAATATCAGTGTCTGACCCCAAATGTCAATACTTCTAAGATTGAGAAAGCCAGAATAGAGAAGCCACAGAAACACTCTCCTGTAGTTTTTCAGAGTACCTTGCTTTGATACGCTTTAATTTCTTCATAGGTGTGGGTCTGCCACGCCAGCTGGTGGAGCTCCTCCATGGTGTATTGACATGTCTCCAAGTGGGACTTAATGATGTTCTGTGCAATTCGATCTATGAGAAAGAATATCCATTGGTTTGAGGGTTTGTGAATGAGATCCCACTCTGCTCAAAGAAACCTGCTCTTCATGGGTTTACTCTGGGAATGACTTTTGGAGGTACTCCAATCGTATTAGACACACTATTTATTGCCTTTTTTCAATTTTCATTCTTCTAAAATCTATCTCCTTCTCCTTCTCTGACTGATCACACACCTGGGTCTTACAAGTTGTAAAGTGTTCAATAATTAGTTATTTTAAAAGTAAATATAAATTACCATGTCTCTTGCTTTTGGCCTAAAATTTCACTAACAACCTTAATATTTAAAGTCCAAATATTTTAAACTACTTGAAAATTGTTTATCTCTGGGAGGGAGAATTAAACTATAAATGTATTTGCTAATATTTTTATGAAGGGAGAATTAAGTAAAAATCTAAAAAATAGTTTTCTGTAGAGGAAGGGGAACAGAGTAGAGGGGCTGTGATAGAAGCTGGACTTCTCTGATGATATTAGTTTTGTAGATTTGGCTTTGGAGCCACATAGATGTCTTACATAATTAATAACAGGAGAGGGGTTAGAGATGAAATAATAGGATTTATGAGTTAATAATTATTGAAGCTGGGTCAAGGGGGCATTTTATTCTCCTTTCCAATTTTTTATATGATGACATTTTTCTTTAAAAGAGTTAAAAAAGAGAAAATGATTATATTCATAAAAAAGTAGTAACAAACATAATCAGCCTTTTGGGGCCATTTATCCCAAATGAGTTTTATTTGGTATCGTATCTTAAATACTGATGATTTTGGGATCAGAGCTATGAAATTTGAGCAATAGAACCAGACAAAAGAGCTCTCCTTAAAAACCTGCTATGAACCCCCTGAAGTTGGACAGAGCTAGTAGGAGGTGCCCCCATAATCCCACTTGCTACTGGAATGCATGAACAAGGCAGTGTCTTAGGAACCAAAGTACACAGAGATTCTGCATGTGGGGTGCGAGTAGAATGACGATGGCTGATTTTTGGCCTGATAAGTGGTCTTGGCTTATACGGAAATGGAATTTCTCTTGTGTTTCAAGTTGTATCATTTCAAATGTTATCTCTTTTATGACAGTTTTTTCCCTAAATAACCATTTTTTAAAAAAATTTGTCTAACATAAATGACTCAAAGCAGTACTTAGGTAACTTCTTTTTACCTTGCTAAGCTTCTGGCATATGTAGTGTAAAATGAGTTTTAGTGATGGAGAGAATAAAAAATGTAAGCTTATTAAACTTTTAATGAAGTTCCCCAATAAAAAAATCTCATATAACCCATTGCCTGGCACATTATAAACACTGAATAAATAAATTACCATTATTAGGACATTCTATATAGGTTGTCATTAGGGAAACAAAGCAGAGCAATTTAATTTTGGAATCACTGTTACACTGAAGGATGATATTTCAATATTTACTGGTTTCTCAATCAGAACTATAAAGTGGTAGACATATTAGAAAGTGCTGCAAACGCTAACTTATGATTATAGCTGTTTTCTGTTGGATGTGGCATTGAGCATTTCTAGAGTTTCATTGTTTATTATCTTACAAAATACTTTCTTTAAAAATTCTATATTCAAAATTTTATTGAACATCCTCCTATCTTATAAAAAGGAAATAACTGCACTATACATCATATAAAGTAGATTGGTGTGCCATGGTTCATCATTTTTCAGTTTCACTTGGGCAGTCTAATTACTTGGAATCTAAAAAACACACATCTCTTCCTCAGTAGGTATATAATGACAACATAGATTTTTGTAGCTCTGTAGTTTTCAAACCTTTATCTTCTTGGCATAGTTTGTTTTCATTTTCAAAGATATGCTGATTTGTCAGTAATTTATAGGCTTCAGGGTTTATAGGGAAAACCACAATTGCTGTTCAAAATTGTATTATGAAAAACTCTTTACCTATTCCTCTATGACACATCCTGGCAACTGTTGGGCAGTATTTTAGAATTCTCTAGCCTTCTGCCACCAAAGCTTAGGGTTTTGGGTGGTGAGAAGGAGTGGGCATAATAAACAGGTGGGCAGGCTAAGCAGAATTGGACGTAAACTCCACATGCGTGCTTTAGGACTCAGCCCGGATGTCCATTCCTGGTGAAGGCTTCCTTGCTTCTGTGTCCTTAGGTAGAAGGGCCAGCTCCCATTACACTTTGATTCTACCTCCAATTAAACCCTTATTCTAGTCGGACTCACACTGTGGTTTTTTGTGCGGATTCTGTTTGTTCCATGCCCTTCGAGACTGTGAGAGCTCTTCAAGAAGTTGACTGCAGAGTCCAGCATAGTGCCTTCATATTCATTCAACAAATGAATTTGGGAAGCTATTACAAACCAGGCTGTGGTACAGATTTTTAAAAAATCATTTCAGGACCTTACTACAATAATATTATATTGTATCATGATGTGATAAATGCACTGAGTTATTGTGGGATCCCACAGAAGAAAGTGTCAAAGTCAATCTGGAAAATAACATGGAGAAGATGCCAGTTGAGCTGAGTCTGAGCAGGAGTTTGTCACATGTAAAGAGGAAGATGAACCTGAGGTAGAGGGAATGATTTCAAAGGCGCAGATAGAAGAACTAGCTATAAGCTTGATAATTTCTAACATTATATTTTACATCTTTACAACCCTTACCTTTTAGAACCAATTTCCCTTTGCTGGGGGAAAAAATGAGGTTCAGAGTACAAAACTCTAGACCCATTTTTACAGAGATAGCAAATGGTGTTTTGAAATTGAGTCTATCTTTTCTAGCAAGAAGTTTACAGTGTTTGCAAAACAGCATACATGGAAGAGATAAGGAGATAGAACTAGGGATGGCAATTGTGATGAGAGACTGGAGAGCTGAGAAAGGAATCTGGGTTTTATCTCGTGGGCGGCTAGGAGTTTGTGGAAACTGTGAAGCAGCAGAGTGACATAGTTGGGTTTTTTTTTAAGTTTGCCAGTTTTTTTAAAAAAAGATTTTATTTTATTTTTTAGAGAGGGGGAGGGAGCGAGAAAGAGAGGGAGAGAAACATCAATGTGTGGTTGCCTCTTGCACACCCCCTACTGGGGACCTGGCCCGCAACCCAGGCATGTGCCCTAGACTGGGAATCGAACCAGCAGTCCTTTGATTCACAGGCCAGCACTCAACCACTGAGCCACACCAGCCAGGGCATGGGTTTTTGTTTTAGAAGGGTGGTCCTGGTCATGGCGAAGATTAGATGGCATTAGAGAGTATGTGAGATTCATTGAACTGTTGTGAAAATTCAGGCAAGATCTGAGAAAGTTCTGGAGTAGGTAAGAACAACAGATAAAAAGTAGAAAGGCTGTGTTCAAGACAGTTCTGAAGGAGGATACACAGGAACTGCAAATGAGAGGAAGAGGGTGGGGGGAGAGAGAGAAAACATTCAATATAGTAATAGGTGCTCAGACAATGCTGAGTTATTGAATATAGTGTTGAAAATGTCCTTCCTTCCTTCCTTCCTTCCTTCCTCCTTCCTTCCTTCCTCCCTCTCTCCCTCTCTTCTTTTTTCTGCTTTATTTCCCAAAGGATTTTAGAAAGTTAGACTGGGCCTTCATTTAATCATTTTAAAGCCTAAGTACTCACAATGGCTTTGGAATCAAACATTAAACCTGCATAATTATTTCCCATACTCTTGTGGTGATAAATAAAAGGCAAATCTCTTTTTGACATAGACTTGTAAATGCCCATGAAAGCTCAGACACAGTTGTAGAAGCAGTCAGTCCCCTTCCACCTACCTTCAGTGAGTCGGCAGTGCAGAGCCACGTGGAAAAACCTGAGTTCTGCAAAAACCTGACTTGACCTTCTCAAAGCTCAGGTCAATAAACCACAAGGTAAAGCTAGACTTGGTCCCATAGGAGAAGGGCCCGAAAGCTCATTCTGTTGATTAGAAAGATGCACAACCGAGAAGATGGTTTGTTTGAACTGAGAGTCTGCAGTTGTCAAAAGGGGAGAAAGATTTAAAAAGGGACAAAGGGGAAGACAATGAATACAGTATGCAAAGTTCCTGCTGGGAGCCAAAGGAACTTTCAAGAGTCCTTGCTTGGAAAAATAGAAAAGGTAATAGTAAACGCTATCATCTCCAGGGACCAAACCACATGAGAAAATGCAGACAAAGAGACTGAGGTAAAAGAGCAGAGGATATGGAATCTTTCTGGGCAATCACATTCCCTTCATCCGTTTCCCGACTTGGATTGCAGTTGCTCTCAGAGCTCAGTTTTTGCCGGATTCTTTAACTCGGGCTGCAGTAGGCACATGTTGAATGAGTCAGCACGCACTTTGATGGGATAATGGGCCCACGTGACTGACTAATGGAAAATTCTACTACCTGCAGAGGTGATGCTCACAGACCCTACACTCTGCTCTTCCTAAAACCAGGGACGAGAGGCTAGAGATTTAAGTGGAAAGTAAGTGCAATTAACATGTTCTCAGCAGTTAAGATTCTGTACATGTTCACTGGGACAGAACTTTGTTCAACTCACCAAGAGTATGTGGATGCTCAAGTTAATAAAATGATGTCAAAGAATGAGGAAAACACTTTCATATGCTCAGTCCAGTCACTTCTTTCAATCATGTTGAGAAAAAAATGTAAATATTGATGCTGGCAAGGGAAAATTGAGTATGTAATTATAAGTTGATATTAAGTCAATGATCCTTATTTTCTATTAGCTAATTTCATGAACAATAGCTTGTTCTCACTCTCTCTCTTCTATTTCATCATATGTGGATGTATGTAACTTAAAAAAAGTAAAGCTGCTGTGTTGTTTTTAGACTTGGACTCTGATACTTTTCTTGAAGGAAGGCTTCTTGGGACCCATGGCTTATAACCACTAAATAGAATTTGTAACTTCAGGTAATATTAAGTAACTTTCTTTATGAGATAGGAATGAAATGTAGGATTCAAGTGAGAGAATCATCCCAGAAATACTTAAAATAATTGATATAGATGTATGTTTATGGTATACATAGTGCTGATGGTTTCATGGGTATATATTTATCACCAATCTTATTAAGTTGTGTACAGTAAACATGTGCAACTTTTTAAATGTTAATTAATAACTCAATAAAAATAAAGAGATTTAAAAATAATTGATACAGGCAAATATGCTTTATAATTTTTTGCAGTATTACTTTGTGTTAGTTTCAGGCATACAGTATAGTGGTTAGACAGTCATACACTTTACAAAGTGTTCTCCCTGATATGTTCAGTACCCACCTGACACCATACATAGTTATTATAATATTATTGATTATATTCCCTATGGTATACTTTACATACCCATGATGCTTTATCATTTTTGATTTAAAACAGTTTACATATTGTTAAAATTGTCACACTTCTCTAGAAGTATAATCGTAAATCCAGTTAAAATGTGGGCAATAAGAAAAGAGAAATTAAATTTTTGAAGGGAAAACTGGAATAAAATTGATGATAATTGTTAATGGTGTGCGAAAATTATAGGGCCCTGAGGCTGAAACTGACTTCCTACCTTCATTTCCAAATGGACTGTATCTAAATAATTCTGGAAGTTAGTTGATTCTCTATTCTCCAAAACTGTAAAGGACTTCCACACTCCTCCCCCATCCTCATTAATCTTCACTGTGATCTACTGAATAAATCAAATAAGTAGGAATGAAATCTCCCTTAAGGCATTTACAGATGGTTGAGATATATACGATAAAGTTCACACTGGTAAATGGAGTTTTAAAGATCAATCATATCAGAAAACATAAAAATAATATTATAAAGTAGTGCTTAAAAATATATGAATAATAACTTTTCTTATGTATTGATCCACATACTAAAGCCAAGTTTGGAAACAAGTCATCCAAATTACCGAATTCCATGTAGAAAAAGAAGCGACGTCTGCTTATTTCAGTGAGATATAAGTAAACTGACAAGCAAGGTGACAACTTCTTGTTTATAACTGTAATGTTATAAAATGAGGACAAGCTTGCAGCTACTAAAATAGCAAGTGACCTTCTGCAGCTCTGATTTCAACCACTCAGCGAGTTTTTTCCACCAAGGGGGCTTATTTTAGCTCTCACTAGACATTTCAGCAAATGGCGCTCTCCAAAGGCTCCCGTGTCTCAGGCAGCCATGGATTGCCCAGGTGATTTCATTAGAATCCCACATTCTGAGAGCGAGGAAAGTTGAGTGTATCTTTAAAAATTGCTGCTTTCAGTGTTATTACCAAGAGCACCGATGGTACCAAGGTGAGAAAGCTGAGACTTAAAGCTATATATAGCATTAGAGGGGGGTGCATCGAACTTCCTAATCCTTTCTCCTCCCTCTCCTTTTTTTTTCTCTTTCTCATGAGAAATGATGGTTTCTTCTTGGTGAACTATATACCCCCTATTCATTTTTATCCACATGGGATTTTTTTTAACTTGGAAGTATTCTTAAAATACTGTATCTCAGCCTCAATCAAAATGATTAATGAATTTTTAATTTATCACTTGCCTTAAGGATCTAGAGAACCACTCAGTTCTCTGTTTAGTTTATACTACTAGTGTGAAAGTGGAATTCTTAGGGGATTCATTTTGAATTAATGCCAGGATATCTCTACGGACTTGCTCAAGGCAAGTTTTAAGCACCTGCATTAGGTTTGCAGAATATCAAGACTCCTTAGAATCCACGCTCTGAGGCAGTAACTGTAATATATTAGAACAACTGGTTGAAAGGTGAAACATTTAACCAAGTGTACATTTTGTCTTTTTGACAATAGACTACTAGTTTTATAAGTTTTCTATCATTAAATAGAACAAGTCTACTGGTTAGGGTGGAATAGATGACAATGTCAGAGAGGACAATGTCAATTTCAAGACCTTTCTGATTTTTCTAATCTCTATTTAGAGATCATTATTCTTTTCTTTTTTTTTAAGCAAAAATAGAATTGTATTGTCAGCATAAAAACATCAGTAACACTTAAGCTTAAAACAGTCACCTCTTAGTAACGCTCAGCCTCAATAGGAAAGTAGCCTTTTAGCATTTAAGTTCCTCAAATTCTTTTAAGAAAGAATTGGGGTTGAAATAACCTATAACTCATTTGCTGGCTTAGTTTCATGGTCCAATGATTCACCAATGATTTGGGATAGCTTTGGGTCTCCTTTTCATACAAATTCTTCTTTTTCCTCATGGCTATTTTATTTTATTTTAGGTTTTATTTTTGATACTATTACAGATAACTCCTGTTTCCCCCCCATTCTCCCCTCCACCAAGCCCCCCCAAACACCATGTGCCTCAGCCCTTCACCACATCATTGTCTGTGTCCATGGGCTTTGCATATGTGCATATATGTACTTTAGCTAATCTCTTCCAGTCCCTCTCACCCACTCCTAATTATTGTATCAGAGAGTAAAATAACTACTTTTTACTCCATATAGACCTGACCCAAAATGTTCTTAGAGTTCTTCAATAAAATATATTAAAAATATAAGATTATGTTATTAACTATATAAAATAATGAACATGTGTTAAACACAGTTGAATGAAATATAAACAGAGAAGAACAATGAAATATTCAGATTAATAAAGTAATAAAATATCTGGGCAAAGACTGAGGAACAAGTTAATAAAAAGGTTAATATTTTCTCAAATTTTAGAAAGCTTAGGTAAGAGCCTTTTAGCAGAAGGTGAGAGAGCAGAAAGTAAAGCAAAAAGAAAAACTGAAAGACTCTACCTAGCATTTGCATTTGAGCAGAGTATATGCAAAGGAAGGAACACCACAGGATGCAAAATGAATGAAGTAAGATGGTGTCTTTTTAATAATTTAATAATGGAAAGCTGTTTTAGATCACAAGTGTTTTGTTTTATTGCAATAGTGCATGTCTAATTTTTGGGAAATTACAGTTCTCTTTCTTCAAACTTACTAAGAAAATTGAGAAAGAATCTATTATGAAAACATTATATTTCAAAATTAACTTTCATAGTAAAAGACCTCCTTCACAGAACAATCAGCAAAGATCAACTCATTTAATGTCCTAGAAATGGTGAGTTGTGAGATGGCGGAAGACAACATGCACCTTTTCAGACTTTTATTTTGTGCTCTCTAGTGACATTTTCTAAGGGGCTGTGTGAAGCATGGCAACTTGAGTCTGAGGGTCTACCCAGGAATTTCTCTCTATTTTGACTCATTGGAGATGAATCTTCCAGTTACAGAGGTTGAGAGTACAGCTCACAGTCCTAAAAGCCCTCAAAGAGTCTTGATAGAACAAACAAAAATAATATAACCCAGAGCCCTTTAAAATCTTTCCCTATTCTCTTTTAAAAAATGCACCTCTACATACTACCCAAAGCACAGTTGGTGGGTCACAGATGATGAAAACCTAATTATGAAAAATGCTCAGGGCCATCATTGGGATTGACTGTTACTATTTGGATTTTGTCGACATATGGATTGAGTGTTAATTTAAACACAAGCAATTCCTCCCCTACCCTACCCACTCTTTGGAAATTTTATCAATGTATTCCTGACCTTTAGGAAGAACTGATTCAGAGAAAATATTTGGAGACAGTTTCACATTCTCTAACATTTAATCTAAAACATTAAAAATAACTTGATTACTTAAATAATACATTTAATTGACTAATAATTTACCATAAGTGTTTTCTAAATAGTTTAGCACAAAATTATCCTAGAATAAACCTATTATAAAACCAAATAGCAGTTCTATAATAGACCTCATAAATATGGTTTAAATTTAAATAGTAAATTCTTCCTTCTCAGTATTGAGGGCATATTATCAAAGGAAACTTTATAACCTAAAATAAAATAAAAGTCTTTTATTAAAAGACCAAAAGTCCTTTTAGTTAGAAACATTTCCCATAGGTTTACCCAATTTTGTGAACAACACATAAATCCTGTACTGGTTGGTACAGTGAGCCTGATAAATTGGTTGTATACTGTGCTAATAACACCAAAGTGTTGACTTCCAGCAACTTGACTGTCAGTCGACATTTCTGTGTCCCAGGACCCATGTAGTATATTAACCCTAGACAGCACTTCCCTAAACAGGTGCTTGACATTGAGGCTAAGGCAGAACATGTCCACCTAATCAGTGGAAAAGCAATTCAGAGCTTTTTCCAAAGAGCCAGTGTCAAAGCTTGCACTGACTTAAGTGCTGTTCAACAGTAGGGGCTGTTTCAGAAGCTACTTTATAGGTATAAACATCCCCTCCCTTGATAAGTCACAGGCAGAACCTCGTGAAATCTTCTTTCTTTCTCCTTACTGCAGAATATTTCATATCTACTATGGCTTTTAAAATTGAGTGTATAAAATGGAATTGCTTTTCCAATAGCTTCTCAATAGCTTTTTTTTGGTGGGGGGGATGGTTGGATTTTAGAATCTTCTTATGAAGTTCTGAATTCTGAGTAAAAAAAATAATCTCAAGCTAGTATCTCTATAGGAAGTCCACTGAGGGAGATCAGTTTTGCACAATTTCAACTCAAAATACAAAGGTGATTTAGAAGATTTACATAATCTAGACAATGCTGGCACATTAGGAAAGCTGTGTGAACAGAGGTACAAACATGTAGTGACCAATATGTATACAAGTACTATAACCATTTGGGTGTAAGTACTTGAATTGAACATATATATGGGTGCATCCCATCTTTATATTTGTTTAGAGCCTCGCTGGCCACAAGGTGCTTTTGTCTACATTATGCTATTTACTCCAGCTGTGGGCAGTCACTGTCTGAGCATGACAGTAGGGTTATTACAACATATTACTAGGTGATTTTTAGGCTGTCTTCATGAGGTTATTAAAGGATGTCTAGAAAGACATGGATTTGAATGACTCCAGCAAAGAACTATAGTATTCTTTGTGTCAGGATGCTCTAGAATAATCCATGGCCACAGACCTGTACTCAAGCTATTTAGCCTAGTCCCTGTACTTGGGGAATTCCTTTTTTAAGATATAAAACAGGATTCTGGAAATAGCAGCCTCTTGAGAGATATTCTATGGGTGGCAAAGAACAAGGTAGTGTTAAAATTTCGGAGGAGTCAAGTAAATCCCTTTTCAGGGACCAAGGTGACTTGTGTAGGTCTGGGTCTAAGGCTGGCTCCTGAAGCTAAATCTGAACAGTAGCTCATTCTTTACATTGATTGTACATGAACTTGAGGAGTTTTGGGATCGGCCACCACCCTCTCCTTGAGCTGCCCTCTGATTGTCCTTGATTCTCATTTTTTTTAAAAGACTGTATTTATCTTTAGAGGGGAAGGGAAGGAGAGAGGGAGAGAAATATCAGTGCATGGTTGCCTCTCCTGCACCCCCTGCTGGGAACTGGCCTGCAACCCAGGCATGTGCCCTGACTGGGAATCTAACCTCGATCCTTTTGTTCATAGGCCCATGCTCAATCCACTGAGCTACACCAGCCGGGGCTCCTTGATTCTCATTTTAATCAGAAATCTTGTCTTTATTTATTTGTGTGTTTGTTTTCAAGTTGGTGTTTGGAAAGAGGAGGCTGGTGCACAATTCTGATTTGATTGTGGTTATTAACTGTATAAATGACTGGGTCATTCTATGCCAAGGAAAGTCCCGAATGTGGTCCTTCTCCTTAGGAGGGAGGCATGACTGGCTACTGCCATAGGCAAGGGTTTCAGCCTCCTTCAGGATTGGCCAGTTGCCTGTAAACCCACTCCTCTCCACTACTTTATCCTTCTTCTTGGAAAGTGGCTGTAACCAAAGTAATATTTGTTCATATGGTCAAAGCTCCTATCAGGAGGTGACAGAACAATAATCCTTCAAAGTCCTTTAGTTCAACCACCTTATTTTTTAGATGAAGAGACTGAGCCTCAGAAAGCTGAACTGACTTGGAACAAGTTCGTTTGGCTGTATGCGCAGTCAGAACTCTGCATTTCAACGCACTTTCCTAACTGCCTGCAGAGGGCCTGTGCCGGGGGCGAGGGTGCGAATGGGTGGTAGATGACAGTGGCGGTTCACAAGATGTTGTCTTTCAAGGCAAGAAAGGAAGAACTAAAGACACTGGATTTTCCCTTCCCCATACTGCTTTAATGATTTTTCTCACAGGTTCATTTTAGTGACTAACTAGGCAGGCGCTCCTGAATCGAATGCCTACCTATGTTTGGTGGAGGTGCAATCAGAGGACATAGAAAGTACATAGTTAGAATTAAGTCCTATTCTCTCTGCCATCTCTGAATGAAGACTTAACTATGTATAGATACATATCTATAGATAGTTAACATGTACAGATATTAACTATACATATCTAATATACATATCTAATATACATATGAATGTGCATAGGCAGATTAAAGCAGTTATAAATACTTATGTGTAGAAGCATGTTATTAAAGGTGCTACCTTAAGACCACAGCACCTACTTGGGGTTCTTAACAAGCAACAATGAAAATACCACCAACTTCTGTAGAATTCCTCCAAATAAAACAGGATTAGTCATATCTTTGTGTTTCTATATAGACTCGATAAAATAAAGTAGTACACTATAGGGAATAGATCACTTCTAGGCTAATCCCCTTTTGTAACCCCCTCTAACTATTTAATACTCAGCTCCCATGACAGGTGATTTTTTTAATTTCTATTTTTGTTGCTTAAAGTTCCAGAATCCATAAACAGAGCACAAAAGGAATATGAAAGTAAATTTATTTTTAAGATATAAGAGATCAATGAATTTATATTTCATTGTCTTTACCTGGAGAGAAAATTAGACTAGAACAGCAAACTCAGGTGATGTGTATAAAAGGCAATTTATCCCCTTAGCATTGCAGCTAATTTAATGGACTTTTTCTTTCTGTTTTAAAAAGCATGTTGTTTGGCAGTTGGAATTGTCTTGTCTTATACCTCTCAGATGCATTGTCAATCATCTCTGAGCATAAATGAGCTTTTATTAAGAGTATTAGTCCTGCAGAATCTCCCAACCCATCTGAAGGCCATCGTGGGGGAGCAAAAACGTGAGCTTCCCCTTTCCTTCCCTGCTTGTTTGCAGGGTATCCTTTATCCAGACTCCTCTCCCTGCCACCAACGATCGCAAAGTTTTATTGCCAGAGACAGAACATATCCACCATGCCATCTTGAAGGAAAATTCCAGCTACACCCAGTTATTACTGCTGCCTAAATATTAATTTGAAACTTACTTTTGCCCTTCTCTTATTTCATGTCTTTTTCTCCTATGGGATTTTGAGAAACCCAAAGATATAATTCTTGATATGCTTAATATTTTTCTGTTTGCTTTCTATTTCTAAAACTTTGGGGAAAAATTAGTCCTCATAAGAGATGTGGCTCAGAGTAAGCAATAGTCCCCGTCTCCCTCACCTCTGGAAGAGTTTGTGATACCATCATACCCAGGACTTATGTTATATAACACTGAGTTGCAATTATTTATTTTCATGTCAGGGTCCTACATCATGAGATCAGGAACCATGGTCTGCTTGCCTTGAGTGCTTGGCATATCTCAAAAATATGCTTCTGAATGAATGCTTGGCAGTCTAAGACAGTAGAACAACACTATGTTAGAATTTAGGTTCCCCCACTTAACTAACTCTGTGGTCTAGGAAAATCACTTCCTTGTTTCTGAGCCTTCATTTCCTCGAAATAAATCTTCATTTCTTCACTGCACAGTCAGATGACTTCTTCACTGCCCACCCGAAGGCACTGGTGTGAGGCTCAAATTGGCTAGCATACATGAAAAGTCTTTCTACCTTTTTCTCCACACAGAAAGTATTATTATCAGGTTCATAACCTGGAAAGTCTGTGGTTTCTTTGGTGCACTTTTAGAAAGACAAGTTTGGTTTTTCTAGGGGGATATTCTTGACTCTGATAACATTCATGTAACAGACTTTTGGGGGGGTCTTTATGCTGTTACTTCCATAGCTGTTTTATGGTTCTTAAACATGTATTTATTAAAAGTTTCCAAATTGTAAGAGCATAATTACATGGACTAATCCAAAAACTGATTTAAAAAAACCCCTCCTTTAAAGATGATCCAATACCAGAATAATGACCTGATTGTACACATTTCATTGTTCTTTCAGAAACCAGAGGGAGCAGATCAGCCCTTTTAGTAGCCAAGAGTGATGATAAAAACTTCCTTAGTGTGATGTAGCCTTGAATTCACCCAGTGAGGAAGGTGCTAAACTCAGATTTTGTAGTTTGTCTGCATAGGGTTCTCTCTATTACGGTTTGCCAACAGCTAGGTTAGTGCAGATGCTCATTAACCAAGTCAAGTCAGAAGGTCAGCAAGCTCCCACTGTAAGCTTCTCTGTAGCACCTAGCAGGGCATTAGGTGGGCAACAAACACCAAACATGTTTACTATGGAGCAGACGAATGCCAATGAGCTCATGGGGATCCCTATGCTGATGGGAAAAAAGATTGCATGATGGTTAAAAGGATGGGTTCTGAGGTTATTTCAACCTGGGTTTATATATATATATCAGGCATAATAAGATCGTTGTGAGGATTAAATATAGGACATTGCCCAACATAATGTAGGTGCTCAACGAAGGATAATTATATGGCCCATAATAAGTAGTAATGTTATTAAGTGACAATGAAATTGATAACATTGTAATACCAATTATATTAATAATAGTGAGGCTTATGCATGACAGATGTTGTCTTAAGAACTTGCAAATATTAAATCATTTAATCAACACACTCAGGTAGGGACTATTATGGTCCCAGGTTTACAACTGAGACTCAAAGGTTAGGTACATTGCTTAAGGGAGAAGGCCCACCAGGTTTTGAACTCAGGCAATCTGACTCCAGAACCAGAGTTCTTAACCACCGATGCCATACCTCTGACGCCTTCTCACATAATGGTTCTGTGATGGACTTAGTGTTCTAGTGAAATGAGTGGCAAGTTTTTGGATGGTGCAGGAAAGAATAACATGTCCCATTATTGTGGCTTGTCATAGGTACCTACACTTGACACCCACAGAAGAAGTTGTGTCCACTAGATGGCACTACTGTTTTAACAAAATGTGAACCTAGTCAATGCTTAGTTTTAAGAAAATGCTAAATATGGGAGCGCTAGCAGGATAATCTCATAATCCCTAGATGTCTGAGGCAAGAAATTCCCAAAGTTTAGGGAATATCTGGAGATATTCTAAAGACTAATTGTATCTTGAAAAAATTAAAAAATATATATGTTAGTTCATTTTGGGCTACTAACCCATTTTAAGTTAGTTCATTTTATCACTGTATAGGAAATCTGGATGAATTTTGAAATAATCGAGCCCAAAGGCATCAGTTCAGAGATGAATAGACTGAAGGCCAGAGAGGAAAAGTGACTTGCCTAAGGTTACCAGACTGATGGCTTTGACTGTATTTTTTCCCACACTTCTTAGTGCTTCTAAATTATAAAGAAACTGATTTTTGAATTCTTATAAGACTTTATTTTTGGGGTATGGAGCAGAAGATTGACAAACAATTGTGAGTTTTATTAAATTAGGTTTTAAACACATGTTCCAAATCAATAGCTGTCTCTTGCACTTAGATATTAAGTGGGACAAAAGTGAAAAATTCTTCTGTTTTCTTTTCTTCTTTTTTATAACATGTTCTCTGGGAAAGATTAAGTGACTTCACTTATAAGGACTGTCCCTATTGGTTGACACTGTGGTCTGTGGATTTTAAACCCACAACAGGTAGCAGAATAACGGATAATTGAAAGGACTCTGGAATCAGACTGCCTGGGGGTGGAGCCTGCCTCTATCACTTAGTAACCAAAGGACCTTGGGAAGGCCATAAGACATCTCTAAGCCTCTGTTTCTTCATCTATAAAATGGGAATAATATTTTCACTTATAAGATGCTCGTGAGAATTCAATGTATGTGAAGTTCCTGTGATATAGTTAAAAAGCATGGTTAAGGATAGCAATAATTATAAATATTTTTGTATTATAGCTCATGTTCAGGTTCCTATGTCTCTCGGATGTGAATGTTGTTACAGATATTTTGTCAACAACTTCTTTACTCACTCTCACATCCTAAATTGCTAAAAGAGAGAAACAACATTTCAGGTTTTATAACTGTGTAACATTGCTTCTTCCTCAACCAGATGGTGGAAATAGCCAAGATACATATGGCATGTACTTAACTAAGTGTTCACATCAACTTTATTTAAAACTCTCGTGGGCTTCAGGCTCCTACTCACAATGCAGACAGAGAAGGTGCCTGAGAACGTGGTATACAAACAGTATCAGCCAAGAGTTGCTGGGCACAGGCTGAGTTCCAAACACTGCTCTTGATTTTCAACTATTAACTCATTTAATTCTTACAACCACCATGTGCTGTATGAACCAATACTTTTTTTAAAGATGAGCAATCAAAAAATATGAGTAAACTGGGATTTAGAAACTTGGTCCAGCTCAAATAATAAGCCCCAAAGTCGGGTTTGAACCCGGTGGTCTGGTTCTCAAACACACTTGCTCTGCCATCAAACAGGGTGAGCCTCCAAGGGTCCTGAGCTCTGCATTGCTTTCTCCAGTACACTGCATACTGCAACGAAGCCTGACACGGTCATTGTTCATTCAGCTCTTCTAGGCTACTACTAACATGCAACTCTACATCAATATTTGTATGGCAATAAGTTAATGAAATCAACAGGTTAAACATTTACTAGGCTCCCGAGTTTCACAGGGTAAAGCACATTTGCAGCAGGTCAGCATCCTAGGACAGGGCATCCCGAAGAGCACTCCTTAGGAATCAAAGGACATCACAGCAGAAAAAGGATTGGGTTGCTGATGCAGTCATGCCTGTGATTAGCCTTAAGAGTTTATTTGTTGCTCTTACATTCTGCCAACATTCCAGACTGCACTCTTTCCTTCCCAATAACTCAGACTCTATTCCCACGTAGAATTCTTCAGTTTAGGTTTACAAAAGGCTTAGAGGTCTTCTGGTCTACCCCTCTGACGTTACTAAGAAGGAAACTGAGGTACCCTTTGCTTACAGTTTGTCCCCAGTTATCTGAGATGGAGAGTTGGAGCCTTGTTCATTCAATTCTTATCTATTATTTCTATATCCCTTAGTTATTTCACATTAAATAGCACCACTTTGAATCCTTGCTAAAATTTTTCTGTTTATACCAATAACATTTTTCTTTCAGTGATGAACCCAAATTTAACGGATAGCATCTGTTCTTTATAGATAGCTTCTTTCTATTTATAATTTCTTTCTCCTTTGCTCCAGACAAACTTTTATGGGGCTGGGGAACAATGACATGTATTAGAATATATTTTAAAGTCGATCAGTTTTTTTTTTCACTAGAAGGCACGAATGCAGGTAATTCGACACAGACTTAAGATAATGACCATGCGAAATAGGACGAAGGCAGCTTCAAAGCAGAATTTCCAAAATTGAGCTGGGAGGAGACTTCCACTTACCGATTTCAGTCATTGTTATCCCTGGTGCCAACTGCCCGTTGTTGAAAGAGCTATAGGTAAACAAATTGGGTACGGAGGTGAGGTCATAGATGGGTTCTTGCTTTATCTGTTTGATTCCAGTCATGTCCAGTCCCGACTGATCAGGGGATGGCTGGCCGGAATCCACATTGTAGTAACCCTCGGACTTGGGCAGGTCGATGACGTGTCCGTTGGCGTAAGTGCCGC
>PVKM010007695.1:0-40779 GCA_004027735.1 Carollia perspicillata | reverse complement strand
CTTAGGGTTTATGCATGCATGTCTCTGTTTCAACTTTTTCATAGAGTAACTCAGGTTACAGTTATGGCTCCGAGCTTTACTCTTCAATGGCTGTTTTTTGTGCCCTGTCCACACTTGAGGTGGCCCAGGTTCCATTCGTTTAAGCAGGAGTACATGAATGCTCTTGTTGTCTCAATCAGAATTGCACATTCCCCGGGAATGCTTGCTCTAGTTTGAGTATTTGCTTACTGCCTGAGGATTTATAGCATAAGTAGCATTGATCATGAATCTCTTCATTGACATGTCCAAGGAGATAATTTTTAATTGTTTATAATATACTGGGTGGTTGTATATATCAGCTTCTTTACATACAAGGTCTGTCCAGAAAGTATCTAGCCATGTAATATGGAAAATAGAGACATTTATTGAAGAAAGATACAGGATACAAGAAACATTGTACATAGAACAATGATGCTTCACTCCCCTTCAAAGGAGGAACTTTGGGACCTCACACAGTTCTCCCAATCACCATCAGCTGCCCCATCGCATTTTCCTGAATCTTATTGACAGTCTGAAATCTCTTCCCTTTCAAAGGTGATTTTAGTTTGGGGAAAAGCCAGAAGTTTCAGAGCACTGAAGCTGGGCTGTAGTGGGTCTGAATCACCTGGGTAATTTGATATTTTGCAAAAAAACTGAAAGAGACATAATGCATGAGCAGGTGCATTGTCATGATGAAGCTGCCAATCACCAGTTCCCTATAGATAGCTGCAGCACTTCTGAATCAACCCAATAGTTTATGTGGAGGAATGTTCAAGCTTAATGTAAAATTTGATGCAGATTCATTGCTCTACTTGCTCAGTCATTTTGCATGTGATGGCCACACCATACCCATGCTCACTCACCAGTGTCTACCACCCCCACTGACTAGTAGAGTGAAGCTGTCATTGTTCACCCATCTGCATTCTAGTCCACTCTCCTTGGCTGTCAGGTTACACTGATGTCACACAAACTATTTTTGTTACATTAACAATGGCTGGACATTTTCTAGACAGACCTCATATATTGACCAATGCAATCTTCAAAACAGCTCTATGAGATTGATTCTATCATTATCCCCAATTTATAGATGAGGAATTGACTTTCAAAGAGGTTAATGAACTTGTCCCTGGTACCCAGCTAATAAGTATAGGACCAGGATTCAAAACCAGAAATCTGGCTCTAAACCCCATATTAGCAATCATTACATTTTATAGGATTTGGTAGATTACCAGGCTCAACTTGGAATTTTCACCCATGAGTTAATCTTTACCATCAGCTCAACTGAAATACAAGTAGGTTAAGTTTTGTTAAGCTCTTAGACAGCGAAATCTGCTTCCTTTAGAGTTGTTTATCTTCTCAAAAAGCATGTATGCTTAAAAATGAAGGAATCTGAAACTGCTTAGTGGGTATATTGTCCTTTCACAAGGTAAATATGTGCTAATATTGGAGGAAGGCAGGAGTCAGTATTTTAAGGGCTGGAGAAAAGATAGCTATTTATGGTCCAAAACCACAGGAAACCCAGTCCTTTATCCAACAATGCAATCAGTTGAGTGGTCCAAGTATCCATCATACCAAATAATCCTCCCAAAAGAGTAAGTGCAGGTGATTGTTTCAATCAAAGTCTTCAGTCAGAAACATTCTTTAACATGCTGGTCACGTAAAGATGCCTGGCTTACTCCTATAGTTCAAGTAAGTTAGTTTAAACTATGCTTCAATTCCTTAACTCTAAATAGATTCAATTACTAGAATGACATTAGATATCACAAAGATGTGAAGAGGGTATTCACAGCCTACTTATCTACATGAAGTAGAATTGTATTCTATCAGAATATCCCAAGTAATCTGCATAACTGGGTTTGCTGTTATGTTTGCTAATAGATTTTATTTTTTGCTTTCAACTTGAATTATTGAAAAGCACTCTACATTATCTTTGTTCACTCCTGTTCACTCCTTTGTCCACTTCTGTCCATAAATATAGACAAAAGATCTTAAGATGCCTCCAGTTTTTAAAGGAAGGAGTATAAGGCAGTAAACTTAGAATAAGAACTGAGTGCAATAGCTGTCTGTTCCTCTAACTTCATTTTTCTCAGTTATCCAATTCGTTAGCATATAACTGTTCACAGTAGTCACTTGTGATCCTTTATAGTTGTTTATCAGTTGTAATGTCTCCTCTTCCATTTTTTATTTTGAGTCTTCTCTCTTTTTTTCTTAATCTAGTTCAAGATTAGTCATTTTTGATAGTCTTTTCAAAAAACGGTTCTTAATTTCATTGACTTAATTTATGTTTTGCTGGTCTTTTTAAAATTTATTTCCACCTTGATCTTTCTTATTTTCTTCCTTTTGCTAACATCAAGTTTAGTTTGTTCTTCTTTTTATGCTTCCTTGCGGCACAAAGTTATCTTATTTGAGGTTTTTCTTTTTTCTTAATATATATGTTTATTGCTATATACTTTAGATTTTGGTGTGTTGTGTTTCCATTTTTATTTTCATTTGTTTTGAGGTTTTTTAAAAAATATTTCCTTTTGAGTTTTTCTTTGAACAATTGGTTGTTTAGGAGTGTGTTGATTAGTTCCCATGTTTATAAAATGTCCAGCTTTTCTCATGTTGATTTCTAGTTTCACACCATTGTTGGAAAAGACACTTGGTATGATTTCAATCTTAAATTTGTTAAGATTTCCTCCGTGGCCAGTCATATGATCTTCCTGGTGAATGTTCCATGTGCTCTTGAGAAGAATGTATATTCTCCTGCTGTCAGATGAAATGTTCTAAATATGTCTGTTGTGCCCATTTAATCTAAAGTATGCTTCAAGTCCAATACTTCCTTGTCGAGTTTCTGTCTGGATGTTCTACCCATTGCTGAGATGGGGTTTTGAAATCACCTGCTATTATTGTATTGCTGTCTATTTGTCCCTTCAGATCCATTAGTATTTACTTAATAAATGTAAGTGCTACAATGTTGGGTATGCATGTATTTGTGATTGTTATAGCTACATGATGAGTTGACCCCTTTATCATGACATAATGACTTCTTTTGTCTCTTGTTACTGTTTTTTTGGCCTAAAGTCTATTTTGTCTGATGTAAGTATAGCTATCCCAGCTCTCTCTAGATTTCCATTTGCATGGACTATCATCCTCTGTCCTTCACTTGGATCCTCGTGTGTTCTAAAAAGCTGAGGGTGGACTTTAGAAGGCAACATATAATTGCACTTTTATATTTCTATCCATCCATCCACTAGATGAATGTACTCTGTCCCTTTGATTGGTGCGTTTAATCCATTTACATTTAGAGTAGTTATTGATAGGTATGAACTTAATACCATCCAATTGTTTTCTGGCTGTTTTGTAGTTCCGTTGCTCTTTTTTCCTCTCTTTTTGCCTACTTTTGTGAATCGGGGATTTTTCTGTGGTGGTACGCTCTGATTTCTTTCTCTTTATTTCTTATCCACTTTATTCCATATCTACTATAGGTTTTTATTTTGTGGTTACCATGAGGCTTATGTAAAGAATCTTATGGATAAAATGGTCCAATATAAGCTGATGGCTAATTGCATACAAACATTTTACCCTTTTACTATGCCTCTTTTATGCTTTGATGTCAGAATTTACACCTTTTCATATTGTGTGGTCATTAAAAACCCATAGTAGTTACAGCTATTTTTAATACTCCATTCCTGTAACATTTATACCAGAGTTAAGTAGTTAGCATATCGCCATATTGCAAAATCAGAGTTTTTTGATCTGACTGTATATTTACCTTCAGCAGTGTTTTTCATAAACTTGTTTGTTTTCGTGTTACTAATTAGTATCTTTTATTTCAGCTTGAAGAACTCTTTTCAGCATTTCTTGTAAGGAAGATTTACTAGTGATAAACTCCCTTGGCTTTGTTTGTCCGGGAAAGTTTTTATTTATCCTTTATTTCCGGAAGATAACTTTGCTAGATAGAGTAATGTTGGCGGCAATTCTTTTGTTACAACTCCTCGAACGTATCAGTCCATTCTCTCCTGACCTCTACAGTTTTTGCCAAAAAAAAATCTGCTGGTAGTCCAATGGGGTTTTTAGATTAAGACCTTTATATTTAATTTCTTTTTTGAATTATTTTTCTTTGAATTTTAAGAGCTTAATGTATCTTGGAGAAGGTCATCTTGAATTGAAATAATGGGGTAAACTATTCGTTTCATGAGCTTGGATGTTCAAGTCTCTCCCCAGGTTTGAGTTCTCAGCTATTATTGTCTTTAAACATATTTTCCATCCCCTTCTTTCTCTCCTCTCCTTCTGGAGCTCCAATAATTGTGATTTATTTTAATGTTATCCCATAGATCACATAGGCTTACTTCATTCTTTCTAAATTTTTTTCTCTGTTCTCCTCTAAGTTATTTTGAAGTTATGGCCTTTAACTCGCTGATTTTATCTTCTGTTTGAACTATTCTGCTGTTTGTGCTCTCTATTGCACTTTTTTATTTCATTCATTTAATTCTGTAGCTCAAAATTTCTGCTCGGGTGCTTTTAGGATTTCTTTTTGTTAAATTACATGTTTCCTTTATATAATGTTTTCCTGAATTCATTGAATTGTCTGTGTCATCTTGTAGTCCGTTGAGCTTTCTCAAAAAGAATATTTTGAAATCTTTATTGGGTAAATCACACAATTCTGTCTTTGGGTTCAATTACTGGAAGATTATTATGATCTTTTGATGATGTCACATTTTCTTCATTCTTGATGTTCCCTGAGTTTTATTTGCTGGTTTTGCATCTAGAGTCGCAATTACCTCCTCCAGTCTTTACCAGTTGCCTTCAGGGAGCAGATATTTTTCACTGATCTTGCTTTGATCCGGGGTTTCTCCAACCTTGTGTGGATGCACCTGCCCACCTACTCCATGCTTCTTGCTCCCTCTTGTGGAAAAAAGTTTTTAATGAGCACTTTAAAAATCTACTGTCAGCAACTTTCAAATATGCATTGCTGTATTATTAACTATGGCCATCACGCTGTACATTATATCCCCATGACTTATTTATTTTCTAGCTGGAAGTTTGTAACTTTTGACCCCTTGTAGAGTCTGGAAGCAGCTCAAAATTTAAATTCCCTCTGCCTATGTTCTCTGTCACTTTTCTTTAAATCAGCTCTTCTCCTAATAAGTCGAACTTTAAATCTAAATGATGTTTCTCTTTGGTGCTTACACCTCACTAAACATCCTCACAGTTATTAATTGAGTTTTTCTAATTCTCTCAAACCCAGATTGCCCTCCTCTTCTTGCACTCTCTAGCTCCTTCATCCATCTAATTTACACTTGGCAGATTACACACACATGAGAGAGTGCACTTACACAGACTTAGGTGGGATGGCCTGCTACACACCTGGGCCATCTGGCATAGTCTATTGCTTCTAGTCTACAAGTTTGTAGAGCTTGTTACTACACAAGAAACCATGAGATTAAATCAAGCACAAGAGAAAGTCACACAAGCAAGAGAAGCAGTAAACATGAGATGTACAAGTATGAGGCTGCTGCCAGCATAATGTAACAGACTGTCTTACAGCAAACATTTTTATAAGTACATGTATACAGCACACTCTAAAATAAAAGTAAATAGTATACTAAATACATAAAACAGCAATATAATCATTATTACTATCAAGTAATATGTAGTATACATAGTTGTATGTGCTGTGCTTTTATACAACTGGTGATGCCATAGGCTTGTACCAGCATCACCACACACACGTGAGTAATGTATTGCCTATGTCACTTGAATGATTCTGATGTCACCCAGGAAGAGGAATTTTTCAGCTCCGTTATAATCTTATGGGACCACTTGTCATATACATAGTCCATTGTTAACCAAAACATCGTTATGCATGAGTCTAATGAGAACAAGAATATTGTGCTCAGGAGAAACCAAAAAATGTTTTTATCTTCAAGTCCCCACCCCAGAAACTTTTCAGAATATTCTTTCACTTCAGTACTTCAGTCTATACTAAATTTCACTAGTTTAAGTTTATTCTAATTTTTCTTTCCTCTGTTGCCTTCCTCTTCCACAGTAACTAAAGTAAATTTTTAGTAAATAAAATGGAAAGGAAATGTTCACTATAAGGACTGGCTTTGAAAGTCTCCATGTGAATGTAAGTTGGGATATAGCCCTAAATGCAGACATAGTAATGAAAGGTCTCTTGTAAAAGATGGGTCACAAGTGATCTGTCTGATGAGACATGTGACACTGAGGTCAGCGTTCTCTGCAAAAGCAGTTTTCAAATGTTAGAGGGAATCGGGAACACCTGAAGAGTTGAGTACAATGCAGGTCAGTGGAGCGCCTCTCCCAGAATTTGTGATTCACTATGTCTGAGGCGGGTGCCTAGAACCTGCATTCTGATCGATTCCTGGATGACTCTGATGCAGTAGTCCAGGGAACCACACTTTGGGAACCATCTCTCTACAGAATTACTCTGCTCTGTGCATATTTTGAAAAATCTTTCTAAAAGCATCCTATTACTTACACTTTTACTTCTAAATGTTCACAGGAGAGAAAACAGCCCTATGTCTTACTAGTAATGATCAAATTAATAAACAATATTTTTAGAGGTTTATGTTATCAAACCGTTGTGTAATAGATAATCTCATTATAATATAATAATATTATCCCCCCTGCACAGATATGAAAACAAAGTACAGCGGTAGGAAGTAGAGCCTACATTCATGCAGAGGTCTGCCTAGTGCCAGGTGGTGGTGTTACAGACAGGGCCAATGCGGGGTACAATATATTATTACCAAAAGGACCCCCACTAGGTTCACTATGCCCGTCACTAGAGGAAAGATGTCTCTCAATGTTAGAGATTTGTGAAAAGGAAAGGAAATGCCTATTTAAAGCTATACAGACTTGAAGTAGTGACCTAATGTCTTCATTAACATATTAAAGTCCTTTAGGGTACCCACAGACGCACACAGTCCTTCCTTCTCCCTCTGCCCTAATCGGGGGTACTGGATCTCAGGAAAAGAAGTAGAGGTCCGTGATTCAGGCTCCCGGCACCATCAGCTGTGTCGCCACCACGATCTCCAGTTAATCCAAAGCCATATGGCACCTTCTCATGGCCCACCAGCAAGAGTCCTTTCAACTCTTTTCTTCCAGGCAAAGTCTCTCCTGCTTCCTAAGGCATGTAGCCAAAGGGAGCACCCCAAAGCCACATGGTCCTCACTGTTGCCAAAGCTGCGGGAGTCCCCGATCTGCCAGAGCCTCATGTTCTCTCCCTCATGGCTGCCGAGTCTGGGTTTAAATCTCCACACCAACCTTCCTCTGCACTCCCATTTCTGACTTCTCCTACAATCAGTCACACCTGCCAGCATTCCTGTGTTATTCCATGTTTACTGGGCTGCCATCATTAGTCTGGGCAGGTGTGGCCCCATGTCATGGAGCCAGTCTTCTCCAAGCTCTCACGCAGGTGCCGTAACCAGGGGGAGCTGCCCCCCTGGTTACATCTTGGGTAGAAGTCACTTCCATCCCCCTGACTCAAAGCATGGCCATAGTTAGTTAACATATCTATGCAACCAGTTCAAGGTTATAGATATGTTAAATGACCATACCAGAAGTTAGCTGCAAAGCCATTGCTGTACAAAACATCTCTGCATGTTCCTGCTCCATGTGTCCCTTCCCCCAACTCACACCTGTAGGGGGGAGGGGTAAGGACATCCTATATATCTTTCTAATATTTCCTGGACACCTGGAGTTCTGGACCCCATTCCAAATCCCTATTTTGGGCCCCCCTCTGGGCTGCACCCTGTTACGGTGGGGTTTTACTCCCTCTTGATGAGGCCCTTTGAAATAACAAATTTGTAGAGACTAGAGATGCATTATTCTAGTTTTTGTCACAATTTAATTGCACAGAGATAATTAAATTAATCAGTTAATATATTTTCTGAAGATGATTTTTGCTACAGTTTCGCAGAAATAAAACTATTATGCCCTTATGCCTCCTTTCTTTAAAAAATAGTCTGTGTCCTTTCTGTTAATGGTTCATTTCATCTTTAACAGACAGTGGCTCTTAGTGGGGGCGCACATCAGCACATGCTCAGAAGTGAGCGTGTTTTCTGCCACACTGTGGGCTTTCAAGAATCACTCATTGGAATGTAAACTTTAGTTATCTCATATTTTGTAAATTTCAAGCTTATCGCATAACAGAAATAATTAGGTTTAAATACTTTTAGGAACATGCAAGCACTTTTCTGGAAAAGGCTTAAAAATACACAATTTTATATTAGGTGTATATGTTTTAAATCACCTTTGGTTTTCAATTTCAATAATAACACCATTTTCTAGAATAATATAACAAAATAAAAAACTGAGATACTAATGTAGTGGGATTCTAATTTCCTTTTAACATTGCTTGCTTTATGCCCTGCCTCTAAGGAAAATTTACTAGTGAGTATTAAATAAAGAAAAAAAATACTTGTCCTGTAAAAGTGTGATTCCCCCACTCTTATTTAAAGGGCAATCACCATCTTACTCTTCATAATGGACAAAAACATCTGTATCACTCATATATTACATTGATATTTCCATTAATGAAGAATTCAAAATTCTCTTTATATCTCCCTTTCTAAAGTGTTGCCCAAGAAAACTAGTACATTTACCATTGGAAGTCACTAAGAAAACAAAATTAAAACCTTGATCAAAACCCAGATATTGAAAACTCTATGGCCAAACTCCAGGGCGAATTATATGTACAGCATGCATATAGTATATGTATAATATACTATATGTATTTATGTATATATACATATGCATGTGTTATGCATATATTGCATGTATATACATATATAGTATATATGTAAGTGTGTGTGTATGTATATACGCATAAATTCCAGGGCATGGCTGTGAAAAGAATGCAGTTAAAACACTAGTGTTGACAGGAGGCCAGTAGTGTGAAATTATGGGAAGCAAGAAAGCCCATAATTAATTATTTGATCTGTGACATGTTAAAGTTAAGTCAAGACGATGTGAACTAAGTTCTGGCATGGGTGGAAGACCCACCATGAAACCAAGGGTAAAAACAAAAGGATCACACACAGCCAAGGGGCCCAACGCAGCAAGTCAACCAAGACATGCCCTTGAAGCAGAATGACATCCCCACTGGAGAAGGTCTATGGGTCATCATGTCAAGAACGACCATGTCTGAACACAAATAACCTTTCCCAATATATAAATATATAAATACTCTATGTATACATAGATATGTATGTTATGAAAGATGATTTTTCTGTTTCTATTCACCTCTGACTTTAACCCACCCAGAAGCCTGAAAAATTATAAATCTACCAAATGAAAGCTACCCTGCGCTTGGAACTTAAAGAATCCTGCAGTCATATAGCCAGGCATAATAAACATCACACTCAAGGTGAGAATAAACATCATACTCAAGAAGAGAAACCCAAATCAATAGCCTGAAAAGACATGCATCAAAGAGCACAAAAAACCACGGTGCTCTGTGTTTCTACAAGACTCGGAGCTGTGGCTCAGTGGAAAGACATAAGTCTGAAGCCAGTGTTCTCAAAGATTCTCTGCCCCAGAACATACAATCCCAGGATGAATCTAACAAACATGTTAAGGGCATTATGCTTTCAACAGACAATTAAGTGGAACGTAGTCACTCACCTAAATTTTTATAGCACTACCAGGGTTTTATCAGTGCTATATCCAGCCTGAGTTAGACCCAGGACCTCCTATAGGACAAATAATTGTTCTCATAATCTAGGTACAAATGTACTATTTGTCAAAGTGTTGGCTGTTAAAGCATATATATCCATGGTCAAGATTAATTTACCTGTGAAGTAAATTGAAAGTGAAGTAGGAAGGAAATACATCTGCCTCTTCGTGTTTAAGTATAACTAACATGACGTAAAGTAACATTTTAAATTATGTGTTAATTAAAACTTAAGTAAGTATTCTAAAAAATAAATCAGAGATTTGGAATAAATCAGACTTGAATACATTAGAATTTCTGCTCTCAGTTATTAGCTGTGTGACTGTAGACCATTTATTGCCCTCTCTGAGCTTTACCTTCCTTACTCTAGATAGGATGACAATTGGAAATATGAAACAACAGATATTAATTTACAAGTATAAATTATCTAATTCAATATCCACCATATATGAAATACCCAATAATAAATTGTGCCAAGAGTGGGATTTAATAATAAGTTAATAAGATATGTGTTTCTGGTCATTTCATTTGTTTGAGACACCTTCTAAGATTCTGACACAAGCTCTAGCACTGTGATTTGGTGGTATATGTCAGCCTAGTTTTTAAAATTTTATTCTAATATATTATCTTATCAAAATTAATTTTATTTTAAAACCTAATTTTCTCTTTGTAATAGTGTACATATTATTTCTCTTAGAGTTCCTAAATAAAATTCAAGTCCTACAAAATCTCCACCTACCTGTAGTTATGACTATAATTATTAAAGTCATTACTAATAATAAGAATCAGTGACACTAAAATTCAGTATCATATTACTGTTTTTCCTAGCTCAAAATAATTAGAAAAACCTACCTTTAATTACCATAATTACAGAATCTAAAATCACAAGTATGTACAAACTAGTTTTGTTTTTAAAAGTATACACTATCAACAATGGGCTTTTATTTTGAGGACAATGACTCAAGACCAGTGGGCAGTTACAATCCAGGTATACTTTCAAGTTCATTGTTTCCAAACAGGCAGTTGTTTTATTAAGTCAGGTGTAGTTTTTGAAAATGTTAACAACGTGCTATCAAAACCTCAGTGTACCGGGTGATGAAAGAAGCCCGTGTTGTTTTGACCTTCTGAGATGGAGAACAGACGCAGTTTTGGGAGGAAAGAGGCCGCGGGTAAATGATATTGGAGGCAACCCCACATTGTCAAGTCAGGCTGAATGTCCACGGAAGCATCGGCCCTGAGCCATAACTTTGAAATCTAAACTTCACATATGAGCACAAGAGTCCAATTGCCCATCTTCAATTTACTCAAACATCAAGAGTAAGGTCAGCGAGAAAAAGAGAGGCCAAGAGTGTGTGTGTAGGAGAGAAGTAAACAATGTGGGGAAAGCTGCCTTCCTCCTGCCGCGTGGCAGAGGAGTGAATCCGCCCTCACTTTGTTGCATATTACAACCTGAGCGTCTTGAGATACAAAGCCCAGCAGGTAATCTGGAGTCAGGACAGCCCTAGAGGAAAAACTTCCAGTGTGGGCTTTACTGCGTAAGAACGTGCCTTTATGCTGTACTATATATATGCTTGACCTAAGGGGTTTTGCAAGGTAACAATTTTGCTTTATACTCTGGTTTACACCCAAGATACGATTGCTTCCAAGTGAGATTCTACAACAGACAAAGAAGGAAATCAAGTATGTGTGGTAAATATCAATTAGCTGGTCATAACATTCAGACATGCAAAGTTAATATACCTCCATAACTTTCTGTACATCACCTTAAACTGCAGTCCTACCTGATCTTGGTTTATTTTAGGTAAAATCGGTCATTTTGAATTTAAGCTAGCTATCCAACAGTTTCCTTTCCCTGTCCTCTTTTTTCAGGTTCTTGGGTCCTGACCCAAGTTTGTGGGGATTAGTGAGTGATAGTGATAGAAAGCTGGTTTTGGTCAGAATATGGTCACCTGCTAGCATTTTCACCCTCCCTAGTCCCTAGCACCTTATCTGGTAATGCTGGCATCCACTGAGATCTGCTGTCCCATTGGTCAAGGTCATTGTTCCACAAAGTCCATGTTCCCCTCTCCATACAGAGAAGTCTTTTCTGATCTACTATCCCTTGTTCCTCCACTTCTCTTCCACTCCAAGGGCCATGGAATATCTTTGTAGTTTCCCTGGACATGTCTGGGGCCATAGGAGAATGTCTCATACAACTGTCTCAGGTCTGATCTGCCTACTAGTGCCACACTGCCATTTCTACTCCACTGTTACTGTGCCACACTGATGTGGTACAAGGGCAATCTCCAATTCCAGCCAGTTTCCTTGGGTTCCACCTTAGAACCAAGCACAGGTCCCTCTTCCCTCTGAATGACAAACTTAAATGAGAAGTGTAAGTGGTTCTATCACCTGCCTGTACTTGGAACTAAACCAGAGAGAGAACATCACACATCCCACTCACATATCAGATACTCACACCCAAGATTCATTCTGATGCACCCCTCCCCCCACCCCATTATCTCTCTATGCCCAACTTGAAGAATCTCTACCAAGACTGAGAAACAAGGCACTGGCTGGTGTGGCTCAGTGGGTTGGACATCATCCCACAAACTGAGAGGTCACTAGTTCGATTCCCATTCAGGGCATGTGCCTACATTGTGGGCCAGGTTCCTGGTTGGGGGCATGTGAGAGGAAACCAGTCAATGGTTCTCCCCCTCTTTTGTCTCTCTGTAAATAAATAAATAAATAAATAAATAAATAAATAAATAAATATATTTTTCAAAAAGACTGAAAAATACGTACCATTCTTTTTGCATGAACTTGATCCTCTGAATTCCTCAGTTTCTGCTTCAGACAAATATAAAAACCCAGTTCCTACAATTCAAAATTCCTCAATACTACTACCTTTGTATTGAGGTTCAAAACTCTTATATCAAAATGCAAAAGCTAAGCATTCATTCATTTCTTTTCACTCTGTATTTCTACAATAACATTTCTCCCATGAAGATAATAAGCCCAATATAGCTTAGTTTCTAGTACAAGGGGAATATTTAATGAAGTTCTGAGTGAGGAAATCTACCAGCTAATGCGATACAGTATCATTTTAACAATTCGTCAATTTAAAAGCTACTTGAAAGAGAGAATGTCGTTTCAGCTAAGTTCTGAGAAGGAATTCTGCCTAATGCAAAAAAAAAAAAAAAATCTTCAAGTTTTTAAATTGAGCTTCTCCAGAAACCCTGGAGGAGGTAAAGTAGGACTCAGAACTCTGCTGGCACAGAAATCCCTGCTGCTGCAAAGAAAACTGGGTGGACCTTGCTGGGTGGTTTTTCTCATACTTGTTCGGGCGTCAAAGTAACTGAAAGGCATGGAATTCTTTACAGAGTGACGTAACTTTTTGTTCAGGGGAATTCAACTATTTAGAGTTTCTAATTTGGTATATATCTGTGTAAATTTGAATTGTGTTTACAAACAAAAACTCTCTCTCTTTCTCTTACTTTTTCTCCACTCTCCTCTCTATATCTCTCCATAAATGTGTAATATGCAAGTAGTCATGATGCACAAATCCATAAGGAAAGCCAATGACCAAAATAGACATGATCAGTTTTATCCTGTTCACATTCATTTGCAATTTCTTCCTTCATTGGGTCTCCCATTGGTCCCCCTGTACAGTAACAGTAGCAAACACCAAAGATCAAACAAATGTAAGTAACTTGAATTTGGGGAAATTATATCTGTGGATTTTTTTGCCCTAGAATCTGAAAAAGGATGCTGCTAATTGTTTCTTGGGGTTTTTTGTTTGTTTGTTTGTGTTTTGCTTTTCTACCGTGATCTATTCAGCTCAAGAAACATCTGTGTTTCATGAGATCACTGAGAACTACCAGGGAACCATCTGATACAACTACAAGTATATTAACTAATTCTTGTTCCATCTTTCAAAGATTTTTCAAAGATTTGGAAGCAACTGTTTTCTATGACCAGTCTCTTTTTCTATGGGGCTTGCAAACAGCCTAAAATTACAGAGAGAGAGAGAGAGAATTATGCTTTTGAGACCCTAATGCAGTTCACATGTCATTATAAGTAAAACTCTAATCTAGCCTTTCACAGGTATAGGGCCACAGGGCAACAATTTTTTTGTTGGTTTTTTTTAATGTTTATTTTTATGTGCATTGATTTTAAGTGAAAGAACCAACAACTAGGAAAGAAACAGGATTTAGAAAGGATTTTGACCATGGGAGAATGTCTCCCGGCAGCTCTTGGTACAGGCAATATTAAATTTCCTGCCAAAACTTATTTTTAAAGCATTTTGGTCATTCTTATTACTTAGAGCATTTGGAAGGAGTTTCACAAGAGAACTGAACTTCCTGAAACTGCCCTTTCTATCGATTTGAGCAATAGTGGATAGAAGAAGCAGTCCAATTACAGTTGACAGAATCCGTGGAGTTCAGACATCTGTCCCTTACAAGCTAGACTTTGAACAACTGCAGGCAAACCTTTGCTACTTTCAATGAGCCCCAGATGTAGGATGTAGAAGCAAACCATATGGGTCAGAGGCAGAAGCAGAAGAAAAAAAATTTAGAACAGATCAAGACTGATACATTATGCTAAGCATGCCCAGCTAGGGGCTTCACCAGTAGCAAGAGAGGGTGGATGAACAGTTTTTAGCTGAAGAGACAATTCAGATCACAGGTTAGTAGTTGCCACAGCTGTTTTATGGATTTCATTCCATATAAGCTCCACATTTTAGCTGAATGGCTGTCCATAGTGGACGAGCCATAAGGAGTGGCACTTGAGTCATAGATTTGCAATCCAGAACTTAAAAAACTACTGCAAGAAAAAACTGTTTTCAGCCTCTGCTCATTGTAAATTGAATATTTTGTACAATTAAAGTTCACCTTCAATATTATTTTAATTTTAGGTGTACAGCACAGTGATTAGACATTTATGTCATTTATGAAGTGATCCCCACCCCCTTCCCAACTAGAGAAGCTAAGTTGTTCAAAGTGTAACTTGTCTAGTACCCACCTGGCACCATACGTAGTCATTACAATATTACTGACTAAATTCCCTATACTGTACTTTACGTCCCCGTGACTATTCTGTGACTTACCAATTTGTATTTCTTAATCCCTTCAACATTTTTACCTAGTCCCCCAGTGCCCTCCCACCTGGCAATCTTCAGTTTGTCCTCTGTATCTAAGTTTGTTTCTGTTTGTGTTGGTTCATTTAGTTTGTTCTTCAGATGCCACATGTAAGTGAAATCACGTGGTACCGTCTTTCTCTACCTGACTTACGTAAATTGAATATTTTAAAGAGTGGAGTTTAAATTTCAAAATAATTCTTTTGTTAATCTTATAAAGAACTGAGCAAGAGATCCTGTTCAGACATTGTTGAAGAAGAGCACGTAAATGAGAAGGACCCACATGGAGCTACAGTCACAGTCCTGGGTCAGAGGGTTTAGAAAGTGACGCCTCACAGGGAGCACTGCTCCTGGAAGGGGTCAGTAAGGGGTCTCTCTGAACTGTCTCAGAGGGGCTGAAACATAGAAAAGCCAACAAGCACCCCAAAAAGTACATGTGGTTACATCTTTGAATCTAAGATACGTATTTACTCTTTCTGGAATCTGAAATGTTGTAACACTTACGTGGTAGTGGTTTTTTTTCTGAACTATTGTTATTAGAACAATTTTATCAAATATGGCATTTACAACTGGGGGAATATGACAGTAGTTTGACAATATTATCAAAACCATGGTCATATGGATTTCTCCCAGGATCTCCACCACCCCCCTGCTAGTTTTATTGATATAATTAACACATAACACTGTATAAATATAAGGTGGAGATCCTGGGACATCTCCAGGTATTGTGGAAAGATCCTTTCATATATTGTGAAAAGATTATCATAATGTTAATTAACATACATCATCTCATTTGGTACCAAAAAAAGAAAAGGAGAATTTTTTCTTTTGATACAAACTCCTGGGATATACTCCTTTCTTTTAAATATATCATACAGCTGTACATTACAATGCTGTACATTATATCTCTAGTACTAATTTAACTTAACTAGTAGTTTGTACCTGTTGATGACCTTCATCCAATTCCCCCTTTCTCTATTGCCCATCACAGAAGACCATAAATCTGATCTCTTTTGCAATAAGTTTGGTTTACTTACTTATTTATTTAGATTCCACATGTGAGATCAAATACTATTTGTCTTTGTATGACTTATTTCAGTTAGCATAATGCCCTCAAGGTCTATCCACATCATTGCAAAAGGCAAGATTTCCTTTTTTGTAGCTGAATACTATTCCATTGTGTGTGTGTGTCTATATAATATCATAACTTCTTTATTCATTCATGGATTGATGAACACATGTGGTTTCAGGTATCTCTTCAACATAGTGTTTTAATTTTATTTGGATAAAGACCCAGAAGTGAAATTGTTGGGTCATTTGGTAGATATACTCTCATTTTAATTTTTTAAGAAGGCTCCATTCTGTTTTCCATATTGGCTGTACCAATTTACAGTCCCACCAACAGCACACAGAGGTTTCCTTTTCTCCACATTATCTCCACCATTTGTTATATTTTGTCTTTTTGGCAATAGCGATTTTAACAGGTACAAGGTAGATATTTCGTGTTTTAATTTGTATTTTCCTGAAGATTAGAGATGATAAGCACCTTTTCATGGACCTAATGGTCATTCAGATACCTTCTTTAGAAAAATATTCCAGATATTCTATTTAAGTCCTTTGTCCATTTTTAAATTGGATTATATATTTTTTTGCTGTTGAGTTTCATGAATTTTTAAAATATATTTTGGATAATATCCCCTATTGAATGTATGGTTTATAAATATATTTTTCCATTCTGGGTTATCTTTCAGCTTTGTTGAATATTTCTTTTGTGCAGAGACAGTTTAGTCTGATATAGTCTCATTTGTTTATTTTTTATTTTGTTGATTGGTCATATCCCAAAAATTATTGCAAAGACCCATGTCTAAAAGCTTTTTTTCTGTTTTTTTTTCAAGCAGTTTTATGATTTCCAGTCTTACATTTAAGTCTTTAACTAATTCTGAATTGATTTTTTGTGATTGGGGGAACATAGGGGACCAGTTTCATTCTTTTACATGTGAATATCCAATTTTCCCAGCACCGTTTGTTGAAGAGACTGTCTTTTCTCCTTAGTTGACTGTATATGAATGGGTTTATTTCTTGGCTCTCAGTTCTGTTCTATTGGTCAGTGTGTCTGTTTTTAATGCCAGTACTGTGCTGTGTTGAATGGTATAGCTTTATAACATAGCTGGAAATCAGAAAATGTGTTCCTCATGCTTTGTTCTTCTTTCTCAGCATTGTTTTGGCTGTTAGGGATTTTTTTTTGGTCCCATATTAATTTTAGGATTGTTTTATCTAATTCTGTAAGAAACACCATTGAAATCTTGATAAGGACTACATTGAAAATATAGATGGCTTTAGATGATATGGATATTTAACAATATTATTGTAATTCTTCCAACTGATGTACACAGATACCTTTCCACTTATTTGTGTTATCTTTAATTTCCTTTATCAATGTCTTATAGTTTCCACTATGGAGAAATTATAAGTCACCATTATTCACCTCCTTGGTTAAGTTTATTCCCAAATATTTTATTGTTTTTGATGCTGTTATTCATTGGATCTTTTTTCCCCCAGAAAATTTGTTAGTATATAGAAATGCTACTGATTTTTTGTTGTAAATTTTGTATCCTGCGATATTACTGAATTTTTTATTACATTAAGTTTTTGAGGGGAGTTTTTTTGGATTTTCTATACATAAAATCATGTTATCTGCTAATATATATCATTTTAATTCTTTTTCCAATTCTGATGCCTTTTATTTCTTTTTCTTGCCTGATTGCTCTGGTCAGGCTTTTCAGCACTATGCTAAATAGGAGTGGTGAGAGTGGGCACCATTATTTTGTTCCTAATCTTAATGGGAAACCTTTCAACCTTTCGCCATTGAGTATGATGTCAGCTGTGGGCTTGTTGTGTATGGTCTTTATTATGTTGAGGTATATCCATTCTCTACCTAATTTGTTTAGAGATTTTATCATCAATGGATGTTGAATTTTCTCAAATTTTTTTCTTTATCTATTGAGATGATAATATAATGTTTTTCTTTCATTCTACTAATATAATATATGTGTATTGATTTGCATAGGTTGAACCATCCTCACAATCCCAGGGGTACATCTTACTTGAACATCATGAATGTCCTTTTTAATGTGTTGCTGAATATATTCTGCTAGCATTTTACTGATAATGTTTTACATCTATATTCATCATTGATATTAGTCTCTAGTTGTCCTACCTAAAAATGCTGTAGGATGGACTCTTCAGTTGCTTGAGTTCTCTATTGAGCCTTCCTACATGTCAGGACTGGGTGCTATTCTCAGCAGTAGGTGGGGCTATGAATTAGTCTCCTGCCCTGGCAAGGGAGCAAATAGGCCCTGGGGCTGGCCCAGCTCACTGTTAGGGGACCAAAATCATGACAGACTGTATACTGAATTCCCTGGCCAGACAGAGCTACTGGTTTTGCTCTGCAGACAGGGAAAGCCGCAGACGGCTGTCTGTTCAAGAGCCACTGTCCAAAGGGCTGTTGGGTGGGCTACACAGCTTCCCATGTGCTCTGAGTTCCTTGGTTGGGTGGGTAGAAGGCTGTATTTAGCAATGGGAGGTGTTACCAATTAGCTTCCTTGCTTAGGCAAAGAGGGAGAACCAGTCCCAGTGCCAGAAAGGCTCTTTGTGGACTGGACAAAGTTCCAGGGCTGGCGAGGCTCTGGTTTGAGGACTTTAACCAGACATACGTATTCTCCGCCAATTCCCTGGTCAAACTCCATCACCATCTTGGCTCTGCCAATGAGAGAGTACACTGGTTTGAACTACTGCTTGGGCACTCAGATAGGAGCTTAGTCTGCCAAGATCTGAACGCTGGTTGTTGCTAGTCCCTCCCTCTCCCCTTCTCTATCACAATTAGATTCTCAGTGATTGAGCTGTTGCAGATTCCCCTGCAGTCCCAAGGGGTGAGACTGAAGTGGGGCTTCCCAAGAAGTAACCTACAATGCTGGGGAGTTGGATGTCCATCCTAGGCTTTCTTTTTCTACTGGAGGAACCTGGGGCTCAGGGGTGTTGCACTGGCCTGGGGGAGGGGAAATGTGGTTAGCTTGTAGCCACTCCTCTTACAGTTTTAATGCAGTCTACCTTGGTCTCTGTGGTTGAATGGGGGCTTCAGCCTCACCCCCATATTCTGGGGTTCTCTCTATGATGTATTGTTCTTGAATAGTTGTTAAGAGGAGTGAAATCAGGAACAGTCTATATCACCATCTTAGTAACATCACTCTTCTGAGGATGTTTAGACAAGGAGCTTATTAACCTAATGTCATTCATCTGTACAAACCTGTGCCTCATAAGGGAGAGCGACTGATGTGCTATTGTGGAATGAATCTATGAATAAAAGGTCAGACATCCTGGAGTTTATTTCTGTCTCTGCATTCTTTGAACTTACTTGACTCCTGTCTTCAAGTAGGTTTTTACTAAATTAAGTTTATAGGCCCTTCCAACTCTAATGTTCTTGGGTTTTTATTAGTGAACTTCAAAATACTCACAATACAAGAGCAGTTGATATGTATAATTTAAGTCTTTTAAATAAAAATATTTGTGTATAAATTATCAAAGATTAAATTCTCCACAGCATAATCTTAATGCTAGATACAGTTTTTCATATTTAACTTTTAAAATTGGCCATCTACTTATTACATAGGAGTTTCTCTTAAACATAATAATATACTGTTGACCAAATACCTCTTTATTAAATCAGGTTAAACAAGCTAAAATTTATCTTTTGGCTATTATAGACTCAATCTAAGCATGAGCTTCTAAAAATACGCCATGAAATTAGTGAGATTTAAATATATATGTAAAAATAAAGGAGGCACATAGCATCTTCCTAGGTTGGCCATTAAGTTGCAGATGTTGTTTTATATTCAAATTAAGAATCTGTTTAATTAGAAACAGATCAATATTAGAATATATTAATTAGGCATATGGAAACACAGGAGAATATTTCCAGAGCATTAGGTAAATTTAATTCCCCAAACTTGAAAATTACAGATCTATTTCCATGTGTTCATCACAGACTGTAGCAATAGCTTAGATTTTAATCCCTTGAAGACATTAAACACTTAAGCACTTTGTAGGGGAAAAAATATCATTAAAATGAAATTGAAGTTCACATTGTTATTTGGAGAGTCTTGTATTTATTGCTTCCTATACAAGTCCCAAAATGACTATAATAAAAATACAAATATTGGCATGGGGCACAGCACCTCTTCACTTGCTTTTAGAAGAGATGTCTGGGATAAAGTGTATGGAGAGGGAAAAAGAGCTCAATGACACGGAACTGTCGAAGAGCGGGAGGCATGCGTCTCCAGTGCGTGACTTTCTCAGTTGGCAAACCCTCTCTCTCTCCGGTCAAAGAGCTCATTACAGCCACACGAGCACATCAAAGACTGGCAGTCTACATAATATCTTTGACTCCAAACACAAACAGTTGTACTTAGAAAATATTAGTAATGTGCCAGAAAAAGTCTTCTAAAAAAGACATTACCAAGTTATGTGTCCATTCAACAACAGGAAAATGCTTAAAAGAATTATGAAAGGGGGTAATGTCATGGTTAGCATGTCAGTAAAAAGGCATAGTACAAAACTGCACATATGGAGGAAAGTCCACCATATGGAACATTTGTACGTATAAATGCTAAAAATGCTAAAGGAAAATTTATTAAAAGGACATGTACTAAAAGACCATTCATAGTTACCTCTTCGTGTGACCATGATGGTGTTTTTAATAACTTGCCATACTTTCCACATTATCTTTAATATTTATAAAAAAGGGAAGGTGGCTATGTATATAATACAACATGTAAAAGTTTTTTATCATGATGAAAATGATAGCCAGAATGATTAAAAATACAAGTAAAACCATTTAATTGGGGGAAAAGAGTACCTCTGAGCTCAATTTAGATAAATGAGACAGAATCAATTCCACATTAGATAAAAATTGTGTTTTTTTAATTCAACAATTAGCTAAAAAGAAAAGTCTCTTTATTCAAATTGCTTTCCTTCCACAGTAATAGTCCATGAGAGACAGGAATCAGTGTACACGCTCAGAACGGGAGTTCCAGTCTTTTCCTTCTTCTGTACCTTATATTTCCTCGCACCGACCCCATAACTCAGCGAGTGTCTGTGATTGAAGCCTGTGTCCCTGCTCCCTGCTGAGGAACACCTGGCACCACCTTGTAACCAGTTCTACTGTGAGCTGTAACATAATTGTTCAGAAGACAAATCTTGAGTCAGGTGCCTCGCTTCAAATATTGCCTTCAGCACTTTGAAATCTGCCCAGTTCCTCAATTTCTATCTCAGTTTCCTCATCTAAAGAATGGGAATTAGAACCTCAAAGGGATATAAGATGATTAAAGGGATGATTCTTGTAAAGCTGCTGATAGCCCTCCCACCCCACCCCAAGTCTTCCCCATCGCATTTGTGACACCAGCTACTGTCCCTGCCGCCTTGCCACACTGCTCTGCTTTTGCTGGTCAAATATAGAGCTAGTTTCCATGTCCTAAGCTTATCCACTGTTTTATGTATTTAAGAACTTATCACAGTATGCTTTTTTTTCCTTCTGATACTCAGCAAGAATGTGAAGGGGCTCTCCATTAAAAAAAAAAAATTAAGTTCTAATTTGAGATTTTTCAAAACGCCCTTGAGTCAGTTAGCAGTTTTCTCGCCAAAGTGTTCATTCAGTTTTTTCCCCATTTTAATGCCATTTTCAGCCAGCTGTCAAGGCTCTCCAGATTCCTTTCTGCAAGGAACAGAATACTGCTGGACAGATTAACCCCCAGAAACCAAGAACAAGAAAGCCACATATAAACATATCTGGACTCAATGAAAGGAAATCTATGGCAATAATGTATAACACAAGGAACGCCTGACACGGCCAAGACGGGATGTTAGCCAGACATAGCACAATGCTGAAGGCAGCAGTCAACTTTGAGAGTAAAAATAGTAGGTAGTGTCAGACAGAATGTACAAATTCCTGTAACACAATTATCTCACTGGGAATACAGAGAGAAATAAAGAGAGAAGAGGGGAAATGTAGTGACCTGGTCTATCATGTATGTCTATGGTCTAAAGTTTGCCAATGTCCAAAATACATAGAAGGAACTATCTTATATTTTTTGTTATCTTTATAATAAATAACAACTAATGCCACATTGGGAAAAGAATGGCAAGGAGAACTTTTTAACAAAAGTAAAATTATATATAGTATCTATGGTCCATCAGTGTTATTCAGATTTATAGATCCAAAAGCATTATTTATTTTGGTTTTCCTAATCTTTTATCTTTTCCCTGAGATATAGTTGACATATAATATTATATTAGTTTTAGGTGTACAAAATAATGATTTGATATATGTATATATTGTGAAATGATTACCACAATAAATTTAGTTAATAATCCATCACGACACAGAATTGCCATTTTTTTTCTTTTAATGAGAACTTTTAAGATCTGCTCTCTTGGCAACTTTCAAATACGCAACACAGCATTGTGACTACAGTCTCGGGGCTGCACAGTGCAGCCCCAGAACATGTATTTTATTACTGGAAGCTCGTGCCTTTGGACACCTTTATGCCCTTCACCCACCACCCTGTGCCTCTGGCAATCGCCAGCCTGTTCTGAGTTGCATGATGCCCTCCAGGTCCAACACATTGTTGCCATGGCAGGGTTTTTCCCTTTAAATTATACTGAAACCCTAGTTTTGGGGCAATAACCAAGAAATACTATTTATTGTGCTTTTAAACGTTCGGAAAAGCTGTGCACTAAGAGCAACCAATCCCTCAGAAGAAATTTAAAAAGAAAAAACATACTGTGTTAGTGGGTCACAAATTAGAAGCCCTGGCTGCCATCTCCTAGCTTAATCCCAGTTCATGTGATTACGTGGAAATGTGAGAGAACCTGAGAAAACCTGGCACGTGCACACGCCATCACTTCTGCACCATAAACAGTTTTGAAAAGGAGTGTTCACGCCAATGACTAATTTCACCTTGGAACTGTAGTCTAGAAGAGTCTCTAATCTAAAACACATTGGTCTGTAATTTCTCCTCACTTCCCACCCCCACACTTTCCCAGTATGATGTTAGTTTTTTCAGTGGAATAAGCAAGATGGACACAATATAACCAAAGGTTCAAGTTAAATTCCAGCTTGCCGGTGTGGGTTAATCAAACAAACCTTTCCAGTCAAGTGATTCAGGATAAATCAAGCTCTGCCACATATCTAGAACATTTGTTTATTTTAGGTTCTATTATGAGCTTCACTTTGAAAGCTATTCCTATAGCAGCTGTAAATGGGAACATTAAATTACATTTTTGAAGTGTTGGGACTTTCCTTGGCTTTGATGATGACAGACTTAAGGGGCTCAGGCTTGTATATTACGGTTCCTCTTTCTTTCCAAGGGTTAAATTTATATTATTTTTATGTGCACCCTACTGTTATTCCATATAACTTTTTTTCATTCATAACCATTTATGAACAGACATTTGAAAATTCATACAAGTAGGAACAAAGGGAGTAAATCATCAATTGCCCCACAGCTACTTTCAACAATTTTTTCTGTCTTGGTGTTTTGTCTTCTAAGCTTTTGACACAATTGTATGTCAAAAGTATAGAAAACAAATATAATTGTACATATGATTTTACATCCTACTCTTCTCACCATTATTCCATTTGCATTTCTCATGTTCTTATGTAATCTTCGTAATGACTTTTGGTAGTAAATAATATTTTAATGAGCGAATGTACCGTGGTTCATTTAATCCTTTCCTTATGACTGGATATTCTGTTTCCAGTTTTTCACAATTATTAATGATGATCCTATGAACTTCTGTGTGTAGAAAGCTCTTTACTATATTTGGAATTAGTTTATTAGGGTGGATTCTCAGGGGGGGAATGAATTACTGTGAAGAATTAGATCTCATTACAGTTTTTAGTGCATTTTCCATATCAAAAATATTTGCACATAAAGACTTAAAAACCTTACCAGCCCTTTTATGAAAAATAGTCATCCTTCAAATCCTTCCCTCCCCACCAACACACATCAGCCATTTCCTTCTCTCTGGAGGCAGAACATGGTATGGCCACGGTTGCTGCTTCATTTTTTGGCTGTAAGAACACAAGTCTGTGGGCCTGGAGCAACATTGACATCTCTCTATTCTGATGGCTGATCTGTCAGGTCAGGCGAACAGCTTGGATTTACAAGGAGCCGAAGGAGCATCAAGCTAGAGTGTGCTAAAATGCCCCACTCATAAGATCAGGATGTTAAACAACTTTTGACTTGATTCTTGCCCCATAACATGCTTCACTCAATAGTCTGTCCCTGAGCCACTCGGTCAGCTTTATTTTATCAATCCAGCAACCCACAAGAATAATGCCAAGGTCACTTGTTCTTCCTTAGCTCAGCTCATGGAACTGACTTTCTACATATTCAATAATCCAGATGCATTCAGTTAGTTACAGGATGAATTACTGCTGCCTTCCTCTCAAGAGAACCTTGTAGGTATTAGTCCCCATTGTCACCTGCCCTTACCTTCCAGGGTTAAGTTCTCAAATAGCAGAGCTCACATCACAGTGAAGCGATTCAAGAGGCGAGGGTAAAAATGAAAGTTCTCATCTCTACTAATCCCTGGCATGACTTGACGTGTCACTTTCCACTATGACCCAGGGCAAGTCCTTAATCTCTCCGTGATTCCATTTTCTTGCCCAGAAATTAGGAATAATAGTACTTACCTCATAGGGCTATAGTAATGATTAAATGAGCTGGTATGTGTGTAGCACTTAGAACATTAGTGTCTCACACACAAGGTACCGTATACATGCAAGCTATAACTACAATTTTATTCCACTTAATTCCTGCCACCTGAAATGAAAAGTTTGATTCCTAGTTTATGAGTTCTTGTTGTAAATGTTTCACACTATTTAACTATGTGATGTTTCCAAGCATGGTACATCACCTGGCACTTCGGTGTTCTTGTCATACCAGGCCTCCTCAGGGCTGGGGCATCTGTTATGGGGCTTGGCTCCGCAGGAGCTGTGCATTTGCAACATCCATCCACGTGTAGGTTACTGAGCTGGGGTATGGGTCCTCACAAGAATGTGTCTCCGCCACCCCTGCCCATTTTGATGTTGCCATTTCTCTTCATCCTTAGTTGTGGCACAGCTGTTCTGGTTGTCTTCAAGTCCTTTACAGGGGGAGTTGCTCGATATGAGTCATAGTTTCAGTATGTCCATGAGAAGAGGCAAGTTCAGGATCCTTCGCTTCCATCTGGAACCCGTCTTCCTGGTGTTTCTTCTTATAAGGGCACTAATCCTAGCATGAAGCCACCATCCTTATGACCTCATCTAAACTTATTTTGTCTCAAAGGTCTCATCCTCAAATTCTGTCCCCCACATTAGGGGACAGGGTTTCAACATATGAATTGGGTGAGAGGACATAACTCCATCCATAACATCTCCCTTCCTCATTCTCAGTAAATGATTCTGCTCCTTAGTCTATGCCGAAATGGAAACAATCAAGAGAGAACTTCTATACAACCCCACCTCCAAATTAATCAACACTCCACATTTTAATTCATATGCTATTCACCTCTCCTGTTACAATGGATGAAATGCATATGTATATATACCTTCTTATGAAATCAAATGTTCTACTTATACACTGCACTGCATGCTTTCTTTCTTTGCTGAAGAACCTCACTCCAGAAAATGATCCTCTTTCTCCTGCATTGTAAATTCTTCTTCTCTACTGAATCACTCTCAGGAGCATAGACAAGTAATAATATCTTGAACCTTGATAACCGCTCCCTTAATCTTACAAGTTTGCATCAGCTATTGTCTTTAGAGCAAAAATCAAGTGTTCACTATAACTACTGTGCCCACCTCTTATCCCATTCTATCCTGGACCCATTTCAAATGGGTTTTATTTCCACCACTGAACCAGAGATGTTCCTGACAAAGACATCAGCCACCTCCTCCTCAATAAGCCCAATCGTCACCCCCCTGCTATCTGACCCACTGTCGGTATCTCACAATGTTGATGGCTCCCTCCTCTGTAACACTTTCTTCTTGACTTTTGGGACACAAGGCACCTAGTCTCCTACTTCGTTAGCCATTTTCCCCAAGATCCTTTCTTGGATCACCCTCTTCATCCCAACCCTCAGGCTTCTTCTCTTCTCTTCTCTATTTGTACTCATCCTGCAGTGAGCTCATCCAGGCCCTCAATTTTAAAGTCATTCATAGCCAGATGATTCTATTTATTTTTAACTGCTTCAGAGATTTACTGTAAGAATTGAGTAAAATAAAAAAGATAATGTAAGTGAACTGATTCACAAAACATCTAACATATATTACATGCTAAATAAATGTTAGGTGTCTCTTTTTTCTTCATTTTAAAAAATCATTCTTGAATTGTCACACTCATTTATTTGTTTGACAGGTATGTATGTAAAATTTAATAACTGTTAGCCATTAATCTACCCACTGAGATAAAATTTCTCACATTCTGATAAAAGAGATAGATTACTAAACAACTAATTATAATGCAATGTAAAATGTGCCTGAGAACAGATGTTCAATTAATACTTAGTGAATAAATGAATAGATGGTTAAGCGAAAAGCTTGACTTACACTATATATCTCTTTCTAGAGATTCCAATTTAAAGTTATCACTTATCCTATATCAGCAAAGAGTAAAAATTCCAATTCCTGTAACTATCAGCACAATATACCTGTCTGTGTCTGTGGCCACAACAGAGAAGGAAGAGCTGGGGGCAGAAAGCAGAACACAGACACCCTCAAGTAGTAGAACGGCATCTTAGTTTAAGCGCCTCAAAAAATAACATAAAAGTAGTTTCAAAATGGAAAAAATCTTCAGTTTATTTTTATAAACATCCAGTTGCATGGTTGGCAGTATCTTCATACTGTTCCATTAGAAACTATCTAGCACAAAATTAAAAACCTATAACTGTAATAGTATAATCAATAAAATCTATTTTAAAAATATAAATAAATATGAAAAATTTAAAGTCTCCTAAGACCTCCAAATACTCTTTGACTGCTTCCTGTACTGAGTGTCCAGTAAGAACTTAATTGGGAGATAAGGCAAAAGTACAATATGCCATTCTGCTATTTTACCAATTTCAGAAAAACAGATATCCTTAAAGTTAACCTAAAAATATTATATCTACCCATCATTATTCATCTTTATGTAGAAGACAATAGTTACCTACCCAAATCAGAGCTTGATTGATCACAGGTTCTCAAAGCACACATGAATGATTTTGGACAGATGTTTTATCAATGACAAATTGGCCTTAAGGGAAATATAATCACATTGGAAAAAAGGCACATATCCAACTTCTTCTAGTTTCAGCAGAACTCATTTGAAACTATTTTCTAATCTTAAATTTCTAAGTAAACTTTTGTTAAAATAAATATTTAAAAAACTCTTTTTAAATTAGATTTAAATAAATCCTCTAAAGGCTAAGGTTACAGTTTTAAGTAACTCACTAATCAACTCTCCAATTTTTATGGCAATAATATCATTGGCAAGATTTGAAAAAGTGGTTGATGGCATCAACCACAAAGCCCTGTATAAGTATATATTATCACATTAGGGACATACAGTTTTGATTTTTAAGTTCACTTAAGTTCTGACCTTGAACTGATCTGATTAATTCTTTTTCTTGTAGTGGTTGTATTTCATTTCTGACAATACTCAGTGGGAACAGAGAAAATATTCCATTTATAATTAAGGGCTCTAAGTATTTAAGACTAGCATTATTAGCACCAAAAAAAAACTGTAAAAGTATCCCTTAGATATGCTCCAGAAAGTAGGGTGAAGGAAAACTCTGTAGCAGTTTTAGATAGTGTTTCCAAAGGAACCCAAGAAATTCATAGCTAAGTAGGTCACTGATTACTGAAATAATTCTGCTGAATTTATGTTGAAAGCTATTTTACCATAGAGTAGACACTCAGAAACACTCACAATCACACTGGCGTGCAAACAATGCCACCATACACAAAGAAGGCTCATTATGCTACGAACTTGGTTCTCAATCTACCCATTCCATCAGTTTTGTTGTTGTTTCATTTCATGTTATTATGTATTTTTTAGCTCATTCATTATTACCATGAGATCATTTTAATGGCACCTCAGGGATCAAATGACCAAATCTTAAACTCAAATCATAAATGCAGAAACCACAAAGAACACCTAAATTTCTCTTAACCTCACAAAAGTGGATCTGCGGGTATGTTTACACACATACACACGTTCGAAAATTGTTTTCTTGGGTCAAACCGTTCATTCAAATGCTAAGGAAGATCTACAGTTCTTTGAGTTTTTCATCCTGTTTGACTTAAAGTTTATATACTTAATACGTCTTACAGAATATTCTCTTAGGGGTGAGGGGATGAGCTGTGATAACCTAGCCAGATTCCAGGGTCCCTCCCTTATCACTGTTTCAGAAACTTCAGTGTAGTACAAGTGGAATTCCCCTTACTAAAATCTAGCCCAGGATGCCCAGGCTTCTTTCTCTACCTGCTGGGGAAGATCAGCATGTCCAAGACCTTATATTGAAGATCTTTATAGCTATTAAAGAGTTACTGACTCAACGTTAGCAAAACCTGTAGGAATAACCAAGTCCAACATTTCTTAGTGCTGTCTGGAACAATGACCCATACTCCTTTGCGCCTCTCTCTGGCTTCTACTTCCCTAGAACTCCTTCACGATTGGCAAGTGCTCTTCCTATGAGTTTATTAGAATTCTTTGCACACCTCTATCCATTTCTCAGGATATTTACTGAGTAAGATTGGGTAGCCCAGATGTCAATGATTCCAGATTCCCTTCTCCCCATAGTTGAATCACACTTCTTCTTAAAAAAAGCACTGCAAATCAGTTTACATCACACAGTCCACTGTAAACAACTTTCAAGCTCTGCTTGGGCATCTATATTCTAAAGCTACCTTCTCTCCTATTCTCCGTCTGGCTGTGCCCTGGCCTCCAGATTTCTCTAGTCTGTCTGACACAGAACAATTCCACTTTCAGGCATGCCCGCTGCATTTCAGTGTTTGGCAAAACAAGGTCACACTGAAACATTATTGCCCTCAGCAGAGGACAATTTACTCAGTGCAGTGTCTCCCGACTATGTTCTGTAAAATCTTTCCCCGTCTGATGAAATAAAAGTAACTTCAGAATTTGCAGTTCTTTGCTCTGGAGCTCCACCGACATGAGCCAGTTACCCTTTTTGCCTCCACTTTGTCCCCCATGCTACATTTCTCCAGCAAATGTTTTCCTTAATCTACACTTTCTATGTGCCTTTTTTCTGCTTTATGGTTATTGCTTACTCATAGCTTCTGTTTCCCTCGCAACTTTAGCTTGTATCTTATAACATCATGATCTCCCAGCACTGCCTACATCAAATAATCGAAGGAAGTTGACTACTTCAGGTCACCCTCTAAATCTGGTCCTATCAGAGCTCGTGGTCAACATATAGATGTGACTGCCCTTCGTTTGAGGCCTAGCCCTGGTCCTCCAGCCACCTGTAGTTCGATGATCCCATGATACAAAGATGATCATGGCTCAACCGTTTTAACAGTCATTGCAATCAGGCTTAGTTCTGCTTGGATTGGGTGAGAGGGAAGCAATTATTAGTATTATTGTAAATTATGCTAATTGTAGTTCCTTTTTCCCACTGCAATGGAGGTGTGGTCTCCAACCCACATTCCTTTCCCAGCCACTGCACCTACCCCCAGCTTCTGTGAGTGTGGCTATTAAGGCTTATACCTCCCCTCTTCTCCTGGGAGCTGTCCTCAGCTGACAGCACCAGCCTCACCTCCCAGGCTCCTGCCCTGTTTGCTCTTGTTCACCTTCCTTACCCTGACTTACTTCCTCTCTTACAGATTTTGCCTGAAGAGCACTCTGTTACAAAATCTGTGTCTAAATTCTTCTCTCAGGCTCTGATCTGAGTCAAGTAATCTGAAAACTGTTCAAAGAAAACTAAGCTTCCTTTGTAACTCTACTGAAAATAAGTAATTCTGTCAGCTACTTCTGATAGTAATAACTTTGCAACTGTTTTAAAATCCAGAGTTCAGACTGTTTTGATTTCATACATTCTGTCATTCAAATGGAGCTATACAACTGGTTCATTCATCTGCTGAAATGATATGCATGGGTTTGTGGTGAAATTAAATGAACTATAACAGGCTTCGTAGTTATATCAATATTTATATAAATCGTATACTTTTAAAAAATATTTTCTTTTTAGAGAGAGGGGAAGGGATGAAGTAGGAGAGGGAGAGGAACATCGATGGATGAGAGAAACATCCATCAGTTGCTTCTCGCACACCCCCAACTGGGAACCTGGCCTGCAACCCAGGCATGTGCTCTGACTGGGAATAGAACCCGCGACCTTTCAGTTCGCATGCCAGTGCTCAATCCACTGAGCCACACCAGCCAGGGCTATATACTTTTTTGAAAATGAAATTTCCAGGACCCAAAATGTTTTCTGAGATGTATTTGATATTATATAATGTAATAGTATACAGGGTGGTACAAAAGTAGGTTTACAGTTGTTTGTATGGAAAATAATACAATAATTAATAAATAATAATATAAGGATAAACTCTGTGTTTCATGTACTGACAACTGTAAACCTCTTTTTGCCCTGCCCTGTATTAGTTTCAGGTGCACAACATAATGATTTGACATTTATATATGTGATGATATGTAAGTCTGGCCACAGTGAGTCTAGTTAACATGCTTCACCTTACAGTTACAATTTTTTTCTGATGAGAACTTTTAAAATCTATTCTCTTAGCAATTTTCAAATACAAAATACAGTATTATTAACTATAGTCACCATACTATATGTTACATCCCCATGACTTTTTTATTTTATAAATGAAAATTTATACATTTTGAACTCTTTACCCATTTAGCCCATCACAAACCCTTTCCTCTGGTAACTTTTGGGTTTCTTTTATTTTTAGATATAAGTAAGATCATAGAGTATTTGTCTTTCTCTCACTTATTTCACTTAGCATAATGTGTTTTCCTCCAACATTGGTACAAATGGCAAGATTTCTTTTTTTATATGGCAGAATAATAATTCATGGACTATATATAGTGCATTTTCTATCCATTCATCGAGCACTAGACACTTAGCCTGCTCCCATGTTGGCTCTCCTAAACTGCTGCATTGAACACGGAGAGGCAGGCATTTCCAAGTCAGAGTTTTTGATTCCTTTGGATAAATCCCCACAGGTGGGATGCTAGGCAATTCTGGTTTTGTTTTTTAGAGGCCTCTCCATACTCTTTTCCCTAGTGACTGTATCAGTTTACTTTCTCACCAGAGGTGAACAGTATCTTTTTTCTCCACGCACTCATAAACATCTGTTACTTCCTGTCTTTTTGATAATAGTCATTTAAGAGGTAAAGTGACAGCTCATTGTAGTTTTGGTTTGCATTAACATGATGATTAGTGATATTGACACCTTTTTTGTGTACCTGTTGGCCATCTATATGTCTTTTTTGGAAGAAATGGCTTTACCTATTCTTTTTAGTAAAATTTGTTGTTGTTGTTATTGCGTTGTATGTATTTATATATGTTTTTGGATGTTAACCCCTTATCAGAAGTATGGCTTGTAAATATTTTCTTTCATGCAGTAGGTTACCTTTCATTTTGTTTATGGTTTTCTTTGCTGTACAGAACTTTCTAGTTTGATTTAGCTCCAGTTGTTTATTTTTGCTTTCGGTGACAATTTTTTTTTTAAAATGATAGCCAACCATATGTAAAGGAGGTTACAGGCTATGTTTTCTTCATGGAGTTTAATAGTTTTGGGTCCTATATTCAAGCCTTTAATCCCTTTGGAGTTACATTTTGTGTATGGTATAAGATAGTGGTAGTCCACTTTAATTATTTTGCATATGGCTGTTCAGGTTTCCCAGAACCATTTATTAAACAGACTGTCCTTTCCTCATGGTAAATCCTTAGCTTCTGTGTTGTAAATTAATTGACCACAATGTGTGGGTTTGTTTTGGGGCTCTTTATTCTGTTTCTTTCTTGAACTATGTCTCTGTTTTTATGCCAGTACCATATTGTTTTCTTGACTACAGCTTTGTAATATAGTTTGAAAACACAAGGTGTGATATCTCCCATTTCATTCTTCTTTCTTAGAACAATAAATTGTTTTGGGCTATGGGAGTCTTTTTTGATTCTGTATACATTTTAGAATTGTTTGCTCTATTTCTGTGAAAAAATGCCAGGAAATTTTGAAAAGCCTTGGATTGAATCTAAATTGCTCTGGGTAAAATGGACATTTCACATTTTAATTTCAATTTGTGAGTGCAGAGTATCTTTCAATTTATTTGTGTCTCCTTCAATTTTTTTAATCAATGTCTCATTGTTTTCAGTATATAGGTCTTTCACCTCCTTAATAAAATTTATCCCTGAGTATTTTATTCTTATTGATACAATTATAAATGGAATTTTTTATTAATTTCTCATCCTGGTACTTCATTATTAATGTGCACAATGCAAGAACTGTTTGTTGTTGATTTTTGTATCCTGAAACTTTACTGAATTTGTTTATCAGATCTAACAGTTTTTGTGCAATCTTTAGAATTTTTTATATATCATATGTAATCTGCAAATAATTACATTTTTACTTCTCCCTTTCTGATTTGTATGCTGGTTTTTTTCACGCCTAATTACTCTGTCTAGAACTTCCAATATTCTGTTATATAAAATTAGCAAGTGTGAGAATCCTTGTGTTATTGCTAATAGTAGACAAAAGCTTTCAGGTTTTCACCAATGAGTATGATGTTAGTTGTTAGCTTGTCATATATAGCCATTATTACATTGAGGTATCTTCCCTTTATATCCACTTCGTTGAGATTTTTAAATGATAAATGGATGTAAAATTTTGTTGATGCTTTCTTTCATCTATTGAGATAGCCATATGATTTTTATCCTTCATTTTGTTAATATGGTATGTTACATTGATTTATTCACAGATGTTGAACAATTCTTACATCTCTGGAGTAATACCCTCTCAATCATTATGTATGATCCATTTAATATATGGTAAAATTCAATTTGCCAATTTTTTGTTGAGGATTTGTGTGTCTGTGATCATCATGCATATTGGCCTGCATAGTTATTTTATTGTGGCACCCCTGTTTGGTTAGTTATCAGGGTAATGCTGACCTCAAAACATGAGTTTGGAGTGTTTCCTCCTCTTTTATATTTTGAAAGAGTTTAAGAATGATTGATATTAGACTTCCATCCAAGATGGAGGCATAGGTAGATACACTTTATCTCCTTGTACAACCAAAAGAAGGAGAACAACAAATTTAAAAACAAAAAAAAATAACCAGAACTGCCAGAAAATCAAACTGTATGGAAGTACACAACCAAGGAGTTAAGAAGAAACATTCATCCAGACTGGTAGGAGGGGTAGAGAGGGCAGCTGGGATTGAAAGAACTTGCAGCAAGGCAGCAGCTAGAGGACCGAGCTGTCCCACATTTGCATGTAGATAAACCAGGAGGAACAAGTGGGGAGTAAGACAGACCATGAAACCCAGGGCTCCGATGCAGGGAAATAAAGTCTCAAAACCTCTGACTGAAAAAACCTGTGTGGGTTGTGGCAGCGGGAACTCCCAGCCTCATAGGATAGTTCCTTGGAGAGACCCACAGGGTCCAGAATGTACACAAACCCACTCACCCAGAAATCAGCATCAGAAGGGCCCAATTTGCTTGTGGGTAGTGGCAGAAGTGACTGAAAGCTGATCGAGAGCTGAGCAAGCAGCATTGTTCCCTCTCAGATGCCTCCTCCACATACAGTGCCCAGCACAACAATATGGGTTGACCTGCCAAGGAGAACACCTAAGGCCCTGCCCCTTGTAACATGACAGGCATATAGAGACAAAAAAGTATGGCCCAAATGAGAGAACAGATCAAAGCTTCAAAAATAGAGAAATGAAGAGACAGCCAACCTATCAGATGCAGAGTTCAAAACACTGGCTATCAGGTTGCTCACAGAAATGATTGAGTATGGTTGCAAAATATAAGAAACAGTGAAGGCTATGAAAAGTGAAATAAAGGAAATTGTGCAGGGAACCAACAGTGATGGGAAGGAAACTAGTACTCAAATCAATGATTTGGACCAGAAAGAAGAAATAAACAGTCAACCAAAACAGAATGAAGAAACAAGAATTCAAAAAATGAGGAGAGGCTTAGGAACCTCTGGGAAAACTTTAAATGTTCCAACATCCAAATCATAGGGATGCCACAAGAAGAAGAGGGAAGGGCAAGAAGTTGAAAATTTATTTGAAAAAAATAATGAAACTTCCCTAAATTGGCTTAAAAAAATAGACTTTCAGGAAGCCCAGAGAGTCCAAAAGAAGTTGGACCCAAGGAAGCACACACCAAGGCACATTATAATTACATTACCCAAGATTAAAGACAAGGAAAGAATGCTAAAAGGAGCAAGAGAAAAGGAGACAGTTACCTACAAAGGAGTTCCCATAAGACTATCAGCTGATTTCTCTAAAGAAAGCTTACAGGCAAGAAGGGGCTGGAAAGAAGTATTCAAAGTCATGAAAGGCAAGGACTTACATCCAAGATGACTCTATACAGCAAAGCTATCATTTAGAATGGAAGGGCAGATAAAGTGCTTCCCAGATAAAGCCAAGTTAAAGGAGTTCATCATCACCAAGCCCTTATACATTAGATGTTAAAGATATTTATCAAGAAAAAGAAGATAAAAAATTATGAACAGTAAAATGACAACAAACTCACAATTATCAAAACCGAACCTAACAAAAACAAACTAAGCAAAAAACTAGACAGGAACGGAATCACAAAAATGGAGATCACATGAAGGATTATCAGTGAGGAGGGATAGGGGGCAGAACGGGAGGAAACGGTACAGGGAATGAGAAGCATAAATGGTAGATACAAAGTACCTGGGGCAGGGTTAAGAACAGTATAGGAAATGTAGTAGCCAAAGAACTTATATGTATGACCCATGGACATGAAATAAGTGGGGGGATGTTGGTGGTAGGGAGGGTACAGGGCAGAGGGGAATAGAGGGGTGGAAAATGGGACAACTAAAATAGCACAATCAATAAACTATATTTGAAAATAAAGAGGATGGGTGATAGAATATTTGAATTTTTTATTTTATGAGAAATTCTTTCCTTAATATATTTTCATATTTTATATAATCACTTCTGTATTCCCTACATACTGTGGGAAAAGAAAGGAAATATGGGAGTGACCTCAGCACAAGTTAGCTTGAGTCACTCTCTTTTTTCTCCCCTGTGGTCTACGACTAATTGAACATCATAAGCAAACAAAAGTACCTCTGCACATTGCACCAGGACACCCAGGGGGTTCAGGACAAACTGTGATTGTTTATCCCTCTCTTCTAATAGTTGTTTACAAACATTAGGCTTCCCATTCAATATAAAAATTTTAATTTCTTAAAAGAAGTAGTAGAACAGCTTTTGGCAAATGCACTGTATGAAACCTATGTATTCACCAAACATGGGGACTTAAATATAATAACCAGATGAACAAATAGAAATGAAATAACAAAATATTATTTTTAAAGTGTCAGAATGTTACTTAAGTAACACAAGTATAATATTTGAGTTGTTAAGATTAACAATAAAAATAATTATAGCACACTTATACAGTAAGTTAAAATGACTCCTTAAAATCCTTGCCAGGTGTTGCTTACCTTTATAATACCTGAGACCTGAATTTAAATCTTCTCTCTGGTGTTTATTCACTGTAGGAATTTAATCTACTTGCCCTCTTTCATATATAGTGCACTTGGTAAGAATATTTGCTTTGTTGACTGCAGTGCAGGTTCAAAGCTCCTACCACAACAACTGGTACATAATAAAGCATCAATAAATGGAAGATAGCCTTTTGTTTATTGCCCATAACCATATGAAATGAGGAAAAGCATTCTAGCGTCACAAATTAAAGGTCTCGAGAGCTAGTTTCTAGTTTCTAGCACCTACTTCAGCAGAGTCATGGTAATTATCAGAGCAGCATTGTATAATTGTATAGAACTTTACCATTTAAAACATATCATAAGTATCATTTTTTTCAAATTCATAGCAATAGCTGATTTATATTCTTTCAGAGTAGAGAAAAATGAGACTCAGAGAAATTAAGTGACTTTCTAATAACTTTTAGTGTACTGGATGTATTTTGACTGCCTAGGATTTTTGTTCATCCTGGAAAATATCCTGCCCTCCAATTCATTGACAGGGTCCTTGTGAAAACTCCCAAGTCTTACATAAATCCATACTCCTGTCTACAGTGGATTGGTCCAAGGCAGGAGACAAGACTCACATGGATCCAACAAACAGCAACCCATGTTCACAGTGGTCACAACTGATTGTTCCAACAGTGGACATTGACTCAATCTAAGCCAAAGGGTCCCTTCCCAAGATTCTCCTCACTTGAACCAAGAAAGTTTCTCTCTGATAACGAAGCTGTAAAATACATCTAACTTTGGAGCTATTGGCAGCTATGAATTCAGTAAAATGAGAAAGGTTATTCTAAGCCAGAAAAAAAAAAAGAAGTAAAAACTAAGATGTGAAGATGAAATGGAGTAAGAGAGCAAATGCCCCTGAGTCCATTTATTCATGAGATGCAGGTTCTCCACATTCTTATCTTGGGGTTGCACAGGGTACATCAGTGTACGTTCTACTTCAGCTGGAGCTAGTGCGTAAAGCTTTTAAAACTTAGCTCCAAAAGAATATAAAATGGAGATCTGGTACTCTAAATTTGGTACCCTTGTCACCAGACAGACAACTAATAACCATCACTGTTCTGCAAACATCCCCTTTTGCCATTTTTATGCATTTCATTGTTGGTCCTAAGTAGGAAACAGCTGTAAAGGGGGGCATTAGAATTTTATGTATGCAATGCAAGTGTAACAATATATAATAAGGAAATGACATAAAACAAAGATGACAGAACCATGACCTAAAAATGCTTCAATTCATCCAGTACATACTGCGATTCAACTTGTGAAGACTGAAGTCCTCAAACTTGCCCAGCTCCATATAATCCCAGCCCATTCCACATGGGTTTTCATATGTTTGTTTGCTTGTTGGTTTTGCTGCTGTTTAGGACTCCTGACCCCAGTCTGCTGCCTGGACAAGTCTTCACCTAACTAAGTGTTGTTGCCCAGGTCTTGGCTCAGAGACAGTTTATTCCAGGAACCTCCTCTAATCCCCAAGTCTGGGTTCTGCTCATCTCCACCATGCTCTAAAGCCTTCATGGTAAACCCGTCATAACTCTTATTGCTGTGCAGTGCAATTGCCTGATAAAAGTCCACCAACACAATGTAATCTCAAGAGGGCAACACCTAACCTGCTCAATCTCTATCTTCAGTATCTTGTGTTTAATGCACAGCAGACACTCATCAAATACTCCTAATACTCAGTCTTTGTGAATAAACTGCTTGAGGAGTTTTGTGAACATCATATCACCCCCAAACGAGTAGCTGGTGGGGAATCTCACTGATGAAACAATTTGCTCTACTCATTTGTGTTGCAATGGATGTTAATGGAAAATAACTCGATTCCAAAATGCCTGAAGTCCTCTTCTGAAGTCCCATAAAAAGTATTAAAGGTAAATCTCAGTGGGCACTAAAATAGGAACTGTCTTAGAAGCATACTTGGATAAATTTATTTATTTTAATAATGGAAAATGTGAATTAATATATATTTTCACCAAATATTGTTCACTGGAAAAGTACTTTGCAACAGGTTAAAACTGAAAGTTTTAACTCTGTCATCTAACTAGCAAAGTGACTTCAAGATTTTGGCAACACCGTCGTAGAGTATGTATTCTCAAAACCAAAGTATTTTGCCTTATGTGAGTGAATATAACTACATAACCAAATCTCTCAGAATATATTAGAAATGACAGTGATGAAATGAGAAAAATAACTCCATTAAAGAAATATGTATGCTACTCAAATTCCACCAGCAATTTAAAGGGTAGGAAACCAATGATCCTCTCACTGGGTGACATTAATCTGACATAAACAATAGCACCAGGAGGGAGACAAGCCTGAACACATGCCTGTCACAAGGACATAGATTGAAGGAGGCACAGAGAAAGCCCGATGTTCTGGTTTCACCAACTGCTCTGATGCCGTGTTTTCATCTGTTGTGGGTTTGGCCCTTCTACACACTCCACTGTAGGAGAATCGCTTTGTGTTTGTTTGAAGAGCACAAGTCAGACTCCTGTGTTTAGACTGGATCTGGTATTTGAATATAAATATACTTATAGCCCTTGACATGAGAAGAAACTATATATTTCCCCAGAAAAGACCAAGAAGGAAACAGAAAAGGGACAAAAATTGTATCAGGAACAACTATGAAGCCCTAAGCTCAACATAGGATATTATATAATAATAATCATATCTTATTAATATGCCAATCTAATTAATAGCCTAAATAAAATGAAAAAATATCTTCAAATATGTGCTTAGTGTAGCTCCCTCAAGAAGAAATGGAAATCATAAATAGTCCTTAAACCATTAAAGAAATTATATTAGTAGTTGAAAATCTACACAGGTAATCCTGATATGTGAAGACTATATATTACAGATGAATTCTACTGGAAATAAAGGAAAAAACAGTTATAAACTAAGTTTACCCATTTATTGGTTGAGTTGTAGCATTTGAGGAATTTTCATTTTTCTAAGGAGATGGTTAGAGGATTCAGTGACACCCAAACAATAAATCATTTAAATGTAGAGAAAAGAGCCCTCATAGCTGCTGCCCCTTCCCCTCAACAAACAAGTCCACATCAGTGTGGCCTCCACACGTCCGTTCCCCCTGACTCCCACTCCAGCCATGTGCATCCCTGGAACCTCCCCTCAACCTACACACATGTGGGACACTTATATCAGCCTCACCCCGGATTTCAGGCAGAAAAAAGGGAAAAGCCACCAAGGCACCCCCACATCATGCCTTGGCCTGACTCAGACCATCACAAGATGGGGACGTAGATAAACATGACTCCATCTTGGCTCACCTGCTCACACAACAACAGTAAAAAATTACAACTAAACTACAAAACAACTATTACCCAGAATCATCAGAATATCGAGCTGTATGAAAGTTTGACAAGCAAGGAAGTAAAGAAATCAGATTCATCCAGATGGGTGGGAGGTGTAGAGATGGGGCCACTCAGAACTGGCAGCACACGGGCCATGTGTGGTGGGTAAAGATCAGGAGGGATATTTCAGGAGTGATGAATCCAAGTCCCATATGAGACCACTCAGCCCAGGGTTTCAGTGCCAGGACATAAGTCCCCATAACTTCTGGCTGTAGAATCCCGTGGCGGTGGGAATGCAGAAGAAAGTGTGGGATTCTCAGGTGTCTCTTCTTAAAGAGCCCACAATGGACTTAGGGCTTATGCAGACTCACTCTCTCTGGGCTCAAGAGCAACAGCATCTGGAAGGGCACCAGTGGCATATGGGAAGGACCTGAAGTGCCTAGCATCAGGGTGAGTGCTGAGAGACAACTTCCTAGCAGAAGAAACTTCAGAGGCCAACCATTTATCCCTTCTCTGAGCCCTCCCCCACACAGATCAACAGATTGGTAATACCATATCTGAGACTCCATCGACCTGGTTCATATAGGTAGCCCCACCCTGGCCATTAGCTAAGGCTCTACCCCATCCAACTTACAGGTGCATTTTTCTATATAGGCCATGCTTCTAAGAAAGGGAGTCAAAACAGCCCTACTTAATATACAGAAACAAACACAGGAAGGCTGCCAAAATGAGGAGACAGAGAAACATGGCCCAAATAAAAGAACAGAACAAAACTCCAGAAAAAGAACTAAACAAAACGGAGATAAGCAATCTTGCAGATGCAGGACTCAAAACACTAATGATAAGTATGCTCAAGGAACTCACTGGGTACTTCAGCAGCATAAAAAAAAGACCCAGGCAGAAATGAAGGTTGCACTAAGTGAAATGAAGAAGAATATAGGGAATCAACAGTGGAGTGGATGAAGCTGAAAATCAAATCAATGATTTGGAATATAAGGAAGAAAAAAACATTCATTCAAAACAGCAAAAAGAAAAAAAGAACCCCCCAAAATAAGCACATGGTAAGGAGCCTCTGGGAGAACTTCCAACACAGCAAGATTCAAAGCACAGGGTTGCCAGAAGAAGCAAGAAAGAAAATGAAAAGAGCAAGAAAATGAAAATGTATTTGAGAAAATATCAAAGAAAACTTCCCTAATTTGGTGAAGGAAATACACATACAAGTCCAGGAAGAACAAAGAGTCCTAATCAAGATGGACACAAAGAAGACAACACCAAGACACATCATAATTAAAATGCCAAAGGTTAAAGATAAAGTGAAAATCTTAAAAGTAGCAAGAGAAAAGCAGATAGTTACCTAATAAGTAGTTCCCAGACTGTCAGCTGATTTCTCAAAAGGAACTTTGCAGCTAGAAAGGAGTGGCAAGAACTGTACAAAGTGATAAAAAGTTACCCCTACAACATAGATTACTCTATGCAACAATGCTATCATTTAGAATGCTAGGACAGATAAAGTGCTTCCGAGATAACATAAAACTAAAGGAGTTTATCATCACCAAGCCATTAACATATGGAATGTTAAAGGGACTTATGTAATAACAAGATCAAAATTATGAACATTACAATTGCAATGAATTCAAACTATCAACAAATGAACCTAAAAAACAAACTAAGCAAACAAGCAGAACAATAACAGAATCATACATATGGAGGTCATGTGGAGGATTATCAGTTGGGTGGAAAGGGAATTATAGGCTTAAAGGGGCTGGTATTAAGAAGTACCAATTGATACATACAGAATAAACTGGAGGATGTTAAGAACAGTATAGGAAATGGGGTC
>PVKM010007694.1:0-40852 GCA_004027735.1 Carollia perspicillata | reverse complement strand
GGGATTAAAAATGGTATGTAATCAAAAAACCTCAATTTACCCTCTCTCGATTTTCCTTCCAATAATGAAAATGACATAGAGAAATAAAAGGCTTGAAGTGACAGTGTAAACCAAGGCTGGGAGTTTAAATTACAGCAAGCATCTTGGAAGACTGGAAAAGGTTATAAAGTTAATCAAGGTAGATTTTATTTATTAATCACCAAAGTTCAATTGGCATATACCAAGCAGTCTCAGCAATTTAAAAATGTTGGCTCATTCCATCTCGATTAACCAGTGTTAATACTGTTGGCTCAAAATCACACAGCTGGTTATAAACTGAGCCTGGATTTGAACCCAGATGCTCCCTCTGACTCCGAAGTCCATACTCAAAACCAGTATCCTTGTCTGCCGTGAGAAACTAGATTAAGGACTACTTTATGAGACAGCTGCTGTGCTTCTATTAGCACACACCCAAATTGACAAAAAAAAGGGTGGGTGGGTTAATTGGTTTCCTACTTGTCTCCCCTAAGCACTGTAAGATCCTTGAGAACAAGATCCATGTTGATCTTGTTCACTTATGTATGTTAAGTACCAGGGACATGCTGATTTTTTTCTGTATTGGTAAATAAGCGTTTGCCTGAACAATGGCTAGGAAACTATATCTACGTGTACTGGCTCGGAAGTCCAAGGTCAACACCTGGTTGGGCATCTGCTTCCATACTGTGTGAAAACTACTTTTTAAAATTTTAATCATTTTAAATGGTAAAAGCAGTATTATAATGAAAACTTGAAAAAGAAAACAAAAATTAAAATATAAAATAGAGAAAATACTCAGCTCATGTTAGAAAGAGAGAAAAATAATGGCTTAAATTATTGAATAAGGCTTTTAAAAAGATCTAGAGTTATGTTCAAAGTTCCTGGTAATTAAAGTGATTACAATAGGACCTCACGTCTGCTCTTCCAGGAATGGAATAAAGAAAAAAATTGTGTAGTGTTCAAAGCAGTGTACAACTCTTGAAACCGTGTTTTGTCATTGTTAGCAAGCATTAGCCTAGGACAGCACCTGTTATTTTAAGTGGTCATCAAATAAGTTAACATAGGCTATCTCAGTTGTAAAATGGACAATGCAGCACAAAGAACACATTTTTGAAATAGCAGAGATGGATGTGTGGAAGCAGAGGAGAAACAGCTAAGGAAAAATGTAGAGCCCAGTGTCTCTCCTGGGTTGCAGAATTCCCATGACAAGTTGCAATTCACTGAATTCCTGAATTGGGGGCAAACACGGCATGGAAAGAACGATAAATCTTTTTATATGCACCATGTGCTTGAATCCTTACTTTTGTTTCGGGAAGAATGCAGGTGTGGTATATATTCTGATCTCTTGAATATCTCAGAATAGGAGTTTTTGTGCGTGTAATGTCTTTGGCTCACAAAGTTTTTGCCTAAAACTCCATAATCACTGATCTGTCCTCTTCTGCAATGAAGTTGCAGCGAGGGCAAAGGCCAGGGTGATTTTTGTTCCTTTCATATTTTTCTTAATATCTTATTGGTTGTTGGTTTTCTTATTTTGTATATGGACTTTTTTTTGAGAAAAAGGAACCTGGATAATGTATGCATCTTTCATTCTTTCTAATTCAAGGTGTGTTTTTTTCATCTTTGCTTATAATAAGGAAATCTCTTTTAATTTGGATACTAGGGTGATTGGTTAGACTCCAGGAAATTGTTCAACAATATATCCTATTATTCTTCTATTCCAATGTTTATATCTTTGTAAGAAAATTCTATTATCCTAAAGTTAGCTTTCCATATTTTAAATATCATACCTATTATTTTATCTCTCCTCATTTCAATTCTATGTTCCTTCTTTTAAATATTATGAGTGAGCTTTTGAAGAATGACCTCCACATCAATGCATCAGCTTTCTATGGTATTGATTTTACTCTTTACTAACATCAATCACTGTAGATTTAAAATCTGCTGTTACTATTTAATTTTCTTGATAACCTGCCTTATCTCACCACCCATTTTTAATATCAGCCTTATGTCTTTGATTTCCATCTGTTTTCTACAAATTGATTTATACCTCTGTTTCAGAGGTAATGTATTATCAATTCTAGGAAAAGTGTCAAATTTCTAAAGTTATATTCTGGTTTCTGGATAATTTTCTGAGGCCAGCTTTTCTTTGAGTAAGGTGATAATTCCTCTCTTGCTTGAGAATATTTTTAATTAGAAAATATTTTTTAAATCCTTGATGTTTTTTTCCTTAAGCATAATATCCAGACCTAGAGTTTGTCAAATTATGAGTTTTGACTTGTTCTTAGTCCTAGTTGGTCAACTTTTCCATCGTCAAAATCCCATCTTAGATCTAAGTCTGGTTGACCTGATGATATACATTCTTCTTAACCCAGTTTTTAGCACCTACAATTTTATAGACTTTTCAACAAGCTAAAACACGTAATAAAATAATAGCAATTGTATTGGGATTCTTTGAAATTATCAAAGGGGAAATGTTCAAGAGGAGTCAAGCAAAAAGAGCAACAACAATAAAATGAATTTCTTGGGTCATATCATGAAATAATAAAAAGTAATCGCTATTAGCCACAGCTGAATCCAGCGGTTTAACCCCTATCATCAGGACCCTTTCTTGAATAAGTTCTAGGTACTAGGGGCCAGGAGAACATCAGTACGGGATAAGCATACTAGATGCAAATATATTAAGTTTTCACATGTAAGTGGCACACCATTCTGCTTTTAGCTGTAGGTATAAAATAGGTATTTAACCAGCTCCCAGGTAAGTATTTAATAACCAAAGCTGCAATATTCTACCCATCCTGTTGAGTAGATAGATAGTAGAGATGATATTTCATTTGAGGATAAGAAAACTAAAGAGAGAGAGAGACAGACAGAAATTATCTGCATGAATGAGAGTGGGTGTTTATTTCTAAAAATTACTTACTACAGGGATTGGAAAACAAATACAGATACTATTATCTTGCATTCTCTATGTAGGATATAAAAATATATCGTATGTGAAATTGGATTAGAAAGTCATAAGGATAAAATAAGCCTGAACTGAAAATAGAATCCATAAGAAGGAAGGAAGAAAAACTTAAGAAGCCCCCATTATGATAGAGAACAAAAGGACAAATAAACAAAAGAACAAAGAACAGAAACTAGAGACTGAGAAAATGGCTATGTAAACTTAGAGTTACAGATACATATTCCAAAGGAGGACATCATTAGAGCAAATGTAAAGTAGGTAATTATCAAGTATAAATTAGCAAGACAAAAAATAATCAAGTATAGGGATGCTACTTCCCTGAGTTCAAAAACAAAACAAAAGTTTTCATTTACTTGTTACTATTTATTGGAGAGCCACTATGAGCCAGCAGTCTCCTGAGCATTGCAGACACATCAGTGAATGACACAGACAAAAACCTCCTGCCTTCTCAGATTTTAATCTTAGGTGTGGGGAGGGAAGGGTGGGAATAAACAAATAAGCCAGTATATACATTGTGTATCACTTAGTGAAAAGTGCAATAGAGATAGATAATGAAGTATAAGGGGAAGCGGGGATGATGATTTTGGAAGAGTTTACTTTATTTCTTGCTTTTTGGGTGGCATTTTTTTTCAAACCCACTGAGAATTTGGGCTATTCCTATTTCTGGTCTTTAAGAAAACACTGTTCCATTTAGAATTAAGCCTTTTATAATTTTACAAAAGCTATTTGACCATAACAGAGTAAGTTAACAAATCCACACTTTAATATGGAAGTAGCAACTATAAATCCTACTTATAACCACAAGGAACATGAATTGATAAAATATCAAGCCTATTAAGGAGGATTTTCCACTTTTAATTAAACTAGATCCCCTAGTTTCTTTTTTTTTTTTCTGGTCCTTAGGAATCTGAACTTATGATACACCTGAGCAGAATATTATAAGAGAATAATTGGGAATACGTACTAAAAAAGGTTTGTTAAGTCACTGCGCAAGACTCACATTATCAGACACGGATGCAGAAAAATACTGGAGTGCGAACAAGTAACTGCATTAAGAACATGGGCTCTCCACTGTCTGCTTTTCCTGAGGCTACCCTCTCTGGAGTTCATTATTATTACTCCCTAGGACTGAGGCCTCAGCCCAAAGAAAAGTCCAGAGGAAAAGAGATGAAAAGACTGAGATCCTTTACCTGTAACAAGGAGGGGTGAGCAGGTGGACAATTCTGAGTAAGTTCCTTGTTTCACTGGGTTAAATGTTCTCAAGAATCGGTTTCTACATGGATTTGGGAAGAGATACTCTTAAACTTCAGAACATATGGAATCTGAGTTCTCAGTCCAAGTAAGTGACAAGGTTGAGAAAATTCAGGTTAAATGTTGTATATGTTGGTTTAATATATTGCTACTAAAAAATTTAGACATCATTAAAACAATAAGAGCAACGATTTTTTTACCAAGCCCAAATGATGGGATATAAAAATAAGCATCAAAAGGAAGAAATGTGAAGGGAAATTACTTAAAAAATCAAAATATATTAGATTACTTATATATTTTTAATTGATATTATAAGCTGTACAATTTTATTTTACATTAATTTGGTGCTAAAAGCAGAGCTGAATGATTTAGTGTGGAATGACTAAATTTAATATTCTTTTATTTGCATGGAAATTAAAGAACTATAGACTGATAAAGTTTAACTTCCCACATAACAAATGAAAATAAAAAGAAACTGTATGTCAACATCTAACAGCCACAACAAAAAATATCTAAAAGTTAGCACATAAAATTGAAAGTAATAAACATGGAATTTGCATTATTACTAAAGAATTAAATGGGTAGGGTGGTAATGGTACCCACTCTTCAGAGATTTGTTATTTACTAAATGCCATTTTTGGTGCACAACTATCTGCTGAAATTTCCACACTTGAAAAATCACTCCTTTGTCTCAAGAAGACAGTTATTCATATATTCTATTCAGTTTTCGGTTTCCCAGAAAGCCAAGGAATGTGCGACTTCATGATTTGATAGAGGATTAACCCAGATCTAGAAAGACAAGTGTATTTCTCCACGCAACCACGAGGAAGGGGAGCCTTGACGGGTGGAGCCAAGAAAAGAAAAGAGGCAAGTGTGAGCATGTGAGCACTGGCCAGGCCAGCCCGACTTAGAAGGGGCATGCCCATTTAGGGTTCTGGGTGACAGAAAGGCGCAAGAGCCATGGAGGTCAGGAATCATGAGGCTGGAGCCTCCTGGGCTGGGGAGAAGGTTACTGAGCAGAGAAATGAGAACTACCAAAGAGGCAGGGTTCACTTATGTGACCACTCCTATGCCAGTCCAGTTGGCAGCCTGCAATCTTGAACATTTCAGACATGCTGTTTTGGAAATTGCACTCTGGGAATACAGATAGAAACAAAAGCAGTATTTTCTGGTCAATAAGAAACCCAGGCCTATAATAAAAGATAGCATGGAAAGTGTAATAACAGAGAGTATAAAAACAGAAGCAGCCACAGAAAACCTAGGGGAGGTTTGCTGGAAGAAATAACATAGTTGGTTTTTTCAGGGTAATAAGAACAAAAGCTAGCATTTACTGAGTGTAAACTGTGTTGTTGGCAAGAGCCATATTATGAAGGATCGTGTATGCCGTGCTAAAAAGCTTATCTTCTAACCTCACACCACGGAGTATAGGGGAAAATAGGAGGTTATATGGATCTTCTGTCAATTTGGTAGCAACCATGGAAGTTATATTAGGAAAGCGTGAATCTAAAAGGAGGAAATTTACTTTAAAATCTATAGGATTATTCTTGGTGTGGAATGATGCCATCTAAAACTGAAGCTGTAATAGTGAGAAGGGAAAGTGGATAGTTTGTTGGAAATAACAGCTTAATTTGTTACGTTTTGAGGCATACTTGCATAGTGTCAGGACTTACACCTTCGCCAAACCAGCACGTTGTTTAGAGTCAAAAGGAACGCTGTTAACAACTATATCTAGAAAGGAGGTGTAAACCAGGACCATTCCTAGTAAGCTGTTTAATTTGTTTTAAGGAAGTGGTAGACTGACAGAGAAGTCATTTGTAGGTGAAAAAGACAGAGACATCTCAGAATGTCACAGTCAACTCTGGAGAACTCTCCTGGTGAATCCTAACTCAGTCTATTTCTTGGAGAACAGAGGGCAAATGTGCACAATTCTTCAGCCATGACTGTAAGATATACAGCTACCCAGCACATAGAAGTTCCCAGACTTACCGTGACAACCAACTTTTCACTGAGGTGAGTTCTCAGTACCATGCACCTCCCCACGCTCTAGAGCTCCTCCTTTGGACATCTCCTAGTTCTCCCCGAGTCCTTCAGGGCAAAGGGCTGAAGTTGCTGGGTGTTCCACTAACCTAGCTGTGCTGTGATCGAGATGTCAGAGGGTTTCACAACACTCCTTAGCGTCTGAGCAGTATAAACCTAGCAACGGGTCAGATGTGCTTACCGGGGCGGCTGCTGGACACTGCGTTGACACTTAGATAAAAGGATACACTGTCAGAAGACTTTCTGCATCAAGGGATACAATTTCTTCCCCATTGAAATCATTAGAAAACTTCCTGCCATGTGGACCAGGGATTAAATGAATGTCCATAAACCAATCATATGCTAACATTTTAGAATACTTTGCTGTATTTTATGTCATTGGTATTCATCATATTTCCACAGTTTAAAAAGTTACATAAGTGACTGTAGTAGCAGTACATGCCATTGTTAAAGAATTTAGAAGAAGAAGACTATGCAAATGAAAATAATTACCACCATTTCTTCATCTGAATATTTTCCTCAAATAATGATATTACACTTATGTAGACATGTACAAATTTCATTTTGCTTTTTCACTTAAAATTGTACTAGAAATAATTCCTTATATCATTAAAGTCAATCTAAACTATAATAAGTAATAACAGTAAAATACTTTGCTTATAAATAAACTGTGATTTATTAATCACATTTCTATATTTGAACATTTAGAATAATGCCGATATTTTACTAAAATACATAATGCTTAAGTAAACACCTCTATGCATAAACTTTCTTTTTTTCTATATTATAATCTACTTTAGATTTTTAGTAATAAAAACACTGGGGAGAACTCTATTCATGTTTTAAGGCAGATATATGGCATGAAATATCTTTCAAGAAAATTTATATCACTTTACACACCAATAATAGTGAATGTTGTATCCATATCATACATTACTTTTAGCACTGGGCATTATAATTTTTATAATCATCTTTAATACTTTCATGGGGATAATGGCATCTCATTTTCTTTTAATTTGTATCTCTTTTATTTTTTAGTGAGGCTTAAAATTTTCTCATGTTGTTCATGTATATATTTAAGCTTTCTTGATTGAAATTTTCCCAGGAAAATACTTATCTCAAGCTTCAGTTATCTTTTGACTGAACATCTTTTGATTCAACATCTCTTGAAGTTGAATGCAGTGCCTTTTCAACGTTAACTTCCTCTCCATACATAGGGCTTCTGCAGGCCCCTGCAAAGACACTCTGCGTAGTGTGGGTGTTCAGTACATATTAGGGCGAGCACCTCATTTGCACCTCACTACGTGGTCAGGTTTGGACATTTGAGGCCTTTGTTTCTTGGAAAGTTTTCTAGAAAAAAGTATCAGAATACTATAATGAAATGGGGGGAAAAACGTTTTGATGAAAGGCATTTAAGGACCTCTGTAAATGTTTAGTTTCTCTATTCAAAAAGAGTGCACTTCTCGTCAAATGAATATCGCAAGAATTGGAGGCTTAAGTGTCTGCAGCACAGGCACGACAGGATAGGTAGGGCCCCAATGCGGGCAATAATTAGTAACAATAACACAATAACAGTCTTTTATAAACGAGGCCAAGAGAAATGATAATGACCTTCCTACTGATGGAAGTCCCTTTGAAAGTGTTATCACATACTCACAATTACAATAAAATGGAATTCTATTATATTCTTTTGCTTTCTTGGTATTAAAAATCTCCTTAAATCAATTCACAAAATTGTAATCACATTTTAAAGAGTTTCAGCAAATCTGCACATATAATACATGTATACATCTATAACACACATGTGTGCCACACACATAATACACATATGTGTGTATAACTCTTTATATGTGTGTGTATATATACTTATATCAAGCATTTATATATATAAATGTTTTAAGAAGTCATTAACAGGAGACCTTTGCCTAAGACAAAGACTCGAAAAACAGTATATTAGGCTTCAGTATAAACTACTGAAATGAATTTATTGTTTCAATTTTATTCATTTTGAGATTATCTAATTTGATTTTGTTACAAGATTGTAAAATGAGAGAGGAGAAGGGGAAATGGGATGGGGGGTGTGCATTATGAACAGGGATTGATGTATAATAGTCCTATTTTTAGACGAGGAACCTTAGACATATTTTTGAAAACTTGTCTGAGATTACATAGCTAATAAGTGGCAGATGCAAAATTAACACCTACTTCTGCCTGGCACCAATGCCATGTCCTTTCTACTTCACCTTCTGTCTTCCAGGTCTTGTTATAAATCCTACAGAAATAATAGCTTATTTAATTCTCTTAGTAATTGTATATGATGGAAACTATAATTAATTGTATTTCACTGTGAGGAAATAAAATCACAGACAGCTAAAGAATTCGCCTAAGATCATATGGCTAGTAAGTGGCAGAGCTAGAAATGAAATCCAGGCATTCTGAGATTAGAGTCTGCACATTGAACCACAACACGGCGGTACCTCTCGACACGCTATGGAAATGCTCGTGGACAGAATCAGTGATCTTCAGTGGGAACACAGCACTACAGCCTAATTTCCACAAGGTAACACAGAAAATCATAATCAATATAATACAATAGTCTACTTACATGATGAATATTTGCACTATTTCTTGGTTCCAGCAGACTAGACTACAAACACCATGTTATTATTTTGTTGCTAAGATTTGTATACAAATGCTTATTAAGGGGCAGGGCCTATTCTGAAGAAGAGCTGTTTTCATGTGCAAGTTAAGGGCAAATGAAATTTTATTTGCAGGAGCATATCATTGTGGGATTAAGGTATCAATTATGCAATTAACCGCACACTAAAGAGCATCTGTGTCTCATGCCCCTCCTTCTCCTTATATTCATGGTCAAGAAAAGCCATTGATGTGTCTAGTTGTTTTCATAGCCTACCATGTAACAGTTTCCTGCAAGTATGTGTCTTTGGGGATTAAGGTAAATGATTTATGTTAACAGAACCATAATGAGACTTGTAATTGTGCCAAATCTCTGTTATGTAGAACTGCATGCCATTTGATTTGCAAAAGTTTTTCCATCTGACTTTACAGAAAAATACACTTATGATGTATCATTTTAATTTCTTTCATGAGCACTCACTGGGAAAAAAGTAGCAAATGACAAGGTTGTTTATTTGTTACAGTAGTGTTCCTTCAAAATCTAATGAACAAAGGTAACCTTAATATTATGAATCGATTATCTTAATAAATACCTATGTAATTAACTGAGGAATTGTCTTTGGAAAAACCAATTGAGAAATGATTTTAATATAAGGAAGCAAAAAGATAAAAATAATAATGCTAAGCTAATAACAAACATTCTTACCCCTATTAATATGGTATAGGAGCTTTCTTAAGTACATGTAAAATATATATGAAAGGTCACTTAAGTGCATATAATGTGGAAATTATGTCAGATTTGATTCTGTTATTAAGGAATTGAAGAGAAATGTGTTTGAATCTCTGCTATAAGTCTGATGAGCTTTTCAACCTTCTATTAATCTTTTGGAGCTTTAGATTCCTCATCTGTAAAATGAAGATGATAGGAAAAATCTTAATTTTTTTCTTAAGTAGCAAGAGTAGGTATTCCCTTAGGTGGCTATGTTTTAGCCTCACAATTTCACAGGAATTTGCTTAATGTAATAAATATATAGTTGTTAAAATTACCTAAGTGTTCACTTAACTAATTGCACAGCTAACAAATATGGCTTTATGTTTTTCACATGAAGTCTACATGTTCCTGGCAGGTAAGTACAACAATTGCTATTTCTAATTTATAAATTCAAGTCAAGTCTACTTAATTAATCCAAATCACTCTAATCAACTTGCCTATTATAAGCCTTACTAAACCAGGCCTAAAGTTATTTTTCATACTTAAATCACTAAAATCAAGATTGTATCTTTACTTGTTTTCTTTTGTGTATACGAGAAACAAATAACTAGCTCTTTAAAATATAATTTTATTAAAACACATTTGCTCCTTTGCAGCTGGGACAAATGAAGAAAGTCATCACATTTGGAAATGACTACCCATATTTTGTGGTGTATAATGCACACATTTGCCCCAGTTTTTTAGGGAAAAATAAGGGTGTGCATTATACATGGATATAATGATTACATATCAAGGGGTATAATAATCCTGTGTTTAATGTGCATAAAAACTTGGATGCACATTATACATGGGAGGGAATTATATGTGGCAAAATACGGTTATTCCCTGAACTGCCAATTTGGAAACAATGGGCAAATTAAGGCAGCCTGGGAACTGGGGGCAATACTCACAAAGAAACATTTCAACAAGTCACTTTTTCCTTTTAGTGTTGTTTTAAATTTAGTAGGTGGTATATAGCCCTTTTTAATTGAGTAACATACATATAGCACCTGGTTCTTATGTTGCAGGGTACTTAAAAAGTAAAGCAAGTAACAATAAAATTCAATGCATCCCGAGTCTAGTGAAAGCTGAGCTCAACAAAAACTAGTCTAGGAGTGTCTCACATAATGTCTTTAACAGCACCCCAATGTTACAGCAATATAGAAAGTCATTGAAACCAGAACTTAAAATTACCATTTCTATGTCTTGTTAATTAAACAAGAAAAAAAAAAAAACTCCTGTAAAAGCATGACCTGTTTTGTTCTTCACACTGAGCTAGGCTGGGCTCTTGCATTGTATGAGAGATGAATGGTCACAGATATGTCTAGATAACCAGGAGAGAGCAGCTAATGGCCCATCTCTTCCCTCTATGATGCAGTGTGTGCCTTTAATTAGAAACCATATGCTTTCCTGGCACCCACAATTATTTCCTAGCTGCACTCATAAAGAACTTTCTTGCTTTCTTCATGGCTGGGACAATTCCCATAATCTGTCTCTTAATCATCTCTTTGAACAGATTTTGATGATGCAGGAGCTAATAGTCTTGGCGGTCATTAATCAGCATCAACTTCGTTTCATATAAGAAACATGACATTCAGTAAAAAGGAGAAAACTATATAGAAATTTGTGATCATGTCTACACAACATCTAGTAACAGAACGTTTTCCTGTTCTTTTGCTATACTTCCTATTGGTATTTCTGTTCTGGGAATTTTTCCTTGACTTGCTTAGTGTGCCTTACTAATCTAAAGTTTAATTTTAATGTTATGAAACAAGAGCAATCCAAAATACCTGCTAAAGTGAAGATATTTCATAGTCCTAATTATAAAACTAGTGTTATCCTCCTTTATATTTTTGACATGAAAGAGTAATTGAAAAGTACAGGGATAAACCAACAGAATATGACATATTGTTTCAATTTGGTTATTCATGTTACAAGTTAGTTGATGCTGGATATTGAACTTTCTCTTCTCTTGCCTACTACACAAAATAAATGCCCAGTAAGCTTTAGGGCCGGCATTCCTTATATGGGGATTCCTGGACATGTTTAGTGGGATCCAAAACTCCTAAAATTCCAGGCACATTTTTTTTTATTCTGTAGAAAAGGACCTATGTTTCATAAAAAAATCGGTAAGATTAAAAAATTCTGTCTTTGGATTTTTTGAGAATGTTGTATTGTAACTAAAATCTCAGACTCAGAAGGGCACAGAAAGCCCTTCCCAACCCAATCATAGAGTTGAGACAGTTAGGACAATTGTCTTTTTGTGTCTCAGGAAAGAAGGGAAGAAATAAAAAAGAAACTCATATCAACCCCCCACCCCCCAAATGGGCTCTAAGTTCCAAGTTTTCCTTTTGAGTTACTCCCTGAGAGCTCTCTGAATTTGGACCTATCAATGATACCATTGTCCTCCAATTTCTTATCTCTCCTAATCTCTAAATAGAGAGTGGTAGGCTGTACTAGCAATGTTCAAAGCATGTTTCTTGATGTCCTGGAGGTTGTGGAAGGTATTTTAATGACCTTACCATGATGAAAGACTAGTAGAAAGAAGTTCATTTAGCTTTATTCACCCCCTAAAGGGAAAGATAAAGGCTGTTGATGCCAGTTAAGGCATTGATTGACTTCTTCAAGATAGCAACTTTAAGGAGAGGATCTTAAAAGCAGCAAGAGAAAAGGAGACAGTTACTTATAAAGGAGTTCCCATAAGACTAGCAACTGATTTCTTCAAAAGAAACCTTACAGGCAAGAAGGGGCTGGAAAGAAGTATTAGAAGTCAAAAAAGGCAAGTACCTATATCCAAGATTACTCTATCCAGCAAAGCTATCATTTAGAATGGAAGGACAGATAAAGTGCTTCTCAGATAAGGTCAAGTTAAAGGAGTTCATCCTCACCAAGTGCTTATGATATGAAATGCTAAAGGGATTTATCTAAGAAAAAGAAGAAGATAAAAAATACCAACAGTAAAATGACAACAAACTCACAACAATCAACAACTGAACCTAAATAAATAAAAAGAAAAACAAACTAAGCCAACAACTAGAACAGGGACAGATATGCAGAAATGGAGATTGCATGGATGATTATCAGCAGGGAGGGGGTGGGGGAAGAATGGGGGGAAGGTGCAGAGAATAAGAAGTATAATCGGTACGGTAGGTACAAAATAGATAGGGGAGGTTAAGAACAGTATAGGAAATGGAGAAGCCAAAGAATTTATATGTACAACCCATGGACATGAACTAAGGTAAGGGAATGCTGGTTAGAGAGGGTGCAGGGTGCAAGGAGAGAAAAGGGAGAAAAAAATTTGACAACTGGAGTGGCATAATCAAAATATACTTTAAAAAATATAGCAACTTTACGTTAATTTAAGTTGTTCCTGTGGATTCCCTTGTTATTCCTTTTTGAGATATTGAAATTGGTCAAACTTCAAAGAGAACACTTTACATATGGTATGGTAATTATTAGTTTATCATTCTTTTTCTTCCACCAGGTTGTAAGTAACTCAAGAGAGACATTGTTTCTTGTTCATATCCAGAGTCTCGAAAGTAGAAGGAGAAAAATAAACAAATAGAATGTTAAGGAAAATAATTGTTAGGGCAGAGTGGAAGATGGATGAAATGTTCATGAGACAGGTAAGAGATAAGCAGAGTTACGGGGAGTACTACACAATACTAGTCCCTGCAGTGGGACAGAGACTTGGGGTTAAACCTGAGAGACATTTAATAAGTGAAGTGCTTGTGACTCAATGGCTGAGGTGGTAAGACTTATGTAAGACATACGGGGGAGAAGAGTCCAAAATAATCTTCAGATTTCTGCATCGGGGCCTCATGAATCGGGAGAGATATTACGGAAGGAGGAGCAATTCGGGAGGTAATGATGATTTGTTAAATGGCGGTCATGTCTCTTGGGACACTAAGTCATGTGGCCCTTTGGCGTTTTGGGGCCCACGTTGTGATATAAGATGCAAAATGCATGTATTTCTGTGGGTTGTGGTCGACAGAGTTTAAAAACATTTCTTAAAGAAGTACACATGAGATATGCAGTTGCCAACAAAGTACTTGTTCTGGGTCTAGGATACATATTTAGAAGTCAGCAAAAGGCGGCCAGCTGCGCACACTGATTTAAGAGTTGCCAGTGGGCAGCTTAGCTGAAGGCAGGTGCGTGGGTAAGATTAGGTACAGGAAAATGAGAAGGAAGAAACCCTGGCGAATACCAATATTCAGGGACAGAGAGAAGAAAAGGAGACAGGAAAAGAGATGGAAAAAGCATCCTGAAAGCTAAGGGACAAGATCATACTTGTTAGAAACTTAACTGTGTGTCATCCTTCGGTTTAGTGCCAAGAAAGCAACACCAATTTGAACTTGTAGGAACTTATCATCAAGGACCAAAATGACATTGGCCAAATTAATAATTATTATAAAGAACAGAATTGGCACATTGATCTGGCACAAAGGGAAGGCAAGCTAGATAAAGCACGTGTTTAATTAGGAAAGCAAGGGTAGGAGGAGAGCGGGGAGGCACTGTGAGGAATAAGAACAATGTGAAGTTTATCAGCAATCCTGTGATGGATCTGAGAGCCCTATGAGGAGAAGGCAAGATACTCTCAGTGATTTACAGGAGAGATACATGAAATCCCTGAAGGAGTTAAGATTGGCTACTTCCCTCTCTGGTGGCACAAAACATTAAGAATTTGGGCATATAAATTAGATGAAATGTGAGAATTGATTGTGAAAAAGTGAAACAAATATTCGTGGTAAACTTTAAAAAGCAAAGCAGAACCTTAGAATGGTAAAAGTATGAGGGGAAAAAGTTACATTATCAAATAAACACTGCCATTTATATCAATTCAACAACTCCATATGGTAAAATAGGTACGAACAGCAGCTGGAATGGTCTAATCAACACCTGGGAAGAAACAGAGGAAAGGAATGAACCAATGGTGTGCGGAAGGGAGATTACATTTACATGTGTCTCATGAACCTGAAAAATGAAAGAGAATTGCAAAGTCAGAGAAAAAACAACTTTGCCTGCCCAAACAGGAATCCTATTTTGCCAGATATATTTTCTGAGCTGAATCTAATGAGTTCTCGAGCACGCATAAAATGGACCCTAAACCTACGTAGGAGCCTTTTATGCTAAAAATGACTGAAGAGAACCACGTTGATTTTGAAATAATAAATGATTGCTTTGGAAGTCACATATTACATCTGTTTACCGTAAGAAATAATGTGTGCATTGAATCTCGGCAGGAAGAAGGCTCTGGTTTAACAGTTTTCTAAACCTTAAATCAGATTGTCTTGTGCCTACCATGCCTCCATATAGAGCAAAGAATGAACTCTCAACAGTGGATGTCCTTTGCTATTTCAAGTATTTGCAAAACAAGGTACAAGAAAGAATTACAAAATCTGCTTCTATTATAGCTAACTATCTAAGGGGTTTCAAATAAAATAAATATTTGCTGCATAAATTAACATACCATAAAATCGAGCAGACTGTGTTTGTATGTAATGCATATATGCATTAATAACCCATTAATGAAAAGACTTCTGATTTAAATTGAATATTCATGTATGTTCATCTCAAAATAGTTAAAAATGTAAGACTATAAAATTAAGTCTCCTACAGAATGGGGTTGAATAGTGTCTCCCCTAAATTTAGTTCACTCTGAACCTCAGAAGATGAACTTACTTAGAAATATAATCTTTGCAGATACATTTAGTTAAGACAAGGTCATACAGAATTTGGATGCATCCTAAATCCAATGACTAGTGTCTCTATAAAAGAAAAGTGAGGGACATTCACACACAGACACACAGGGGTGAAGGCCATATAACAATGGAGACAGAGATTGAAATGGTGCCACTACAAGCCAAGGAACACCAGAGATTGCTGGAAGCCACAGAAGAGGCAAGAGAGGTCCTTCCCTAGAATTTGAAGAGCATGTATGGGCCTGCAGACAACTTGATTTTGATTTCTAGGCTCTGTAAGTTTGAGAGAATAAATTTCTATTGTTTTGAGCCACTGAGTTTGTGGTCATTGGAGGTGGCAGCCTGAGGAAGCAAATACATCACTTTTTTTAGAAAGGAAAATCATGTATGTTTATGGCAGTACTGCGTATTCAGGAATCTGGCTTCCTGACAACCTTCAAAGATGGTTCATGACACCAAGAAGTGGAGTGATTCGCCCAAGGTCAGTTGGTAAATCTGTGTCTTTGTTGTAATTGGAACCCAAGACCACCACTTATTTGGAGTGTTTTCTGTAGTTACCGCTTCTTGCTGCCTCTGACTTTATGAGGATAATTCTATAGAAAAATGACTCCTGTAAATCCTGCTGTCAGTCAGTGGGAGCTGGCAAAGTGCTCGTGCTGATGGCTTTCATGATTAGAATGCAGGGCTAACAGCCCCACACTCTGGCTTATAAAACAAGCTTAAGTGTCGCCTGCTCCCTCACCTCATCATTCCTAGAATGGTACTTATCTTTCAGGCCACAAAACAGTGCTGATGCCAAGGCCATAAAAAGTATTATATGGTTCTGCCTGCCATCTTTTCAAGGTGGGCTGGCAAAGCGGAGGACCACAGACAGAAAAATGGAGTAATAAAGTTTAAATAGTAGGCAATAATATTAATCTGCTGTGCTGCAGTGCCGATTAAGAAATTGAACCAACTCCCTGCAGTTCTAATTGGATTTTCCTGTGTTTTCTACAACCCTTAGGGCTCTACACTGATAAATCCTATTTTTGCTTGCCATTTATTCCCCATGAATGACTCTGTGTAATGGACTTCTCTGTAAAAAACACACAAATGCTTGTATGGCCATAGAATTTGTTTTGTGGTTTTCTTTGCAGATTGCTGGTGTGTTACTTTCTAAAAACCAAACAATTAATCTGCTGAAACACTGGGCTAATTGCTGTCTAAATATTTCATATGCAGAATAAGATATCAGGCTATAACTCAGGTAGTGGGAAAGCACAATCACTTATAAAGTGATGCCCTGGGAAACTGTATTATGCTAAGACTGGGAAGATTGATCCATACATTGTGATGAATAATATCTGAGGTATTTGATGTAAAATGAAAGAAGAATGAAGCTTTATGTATACCTATGTCAGGTATTTTTTTCAAATCTGTAAGATAATTTTCACATTGTCAATTCACTATCATTTTTGAAATATGCTCTTTGCCTAAATCAACTTTTAAGTGCATGTAGCCAAAGAACTTCATTGTCAAGATATGCCATACATAAAGATCTAATCGCTGCTTGGTTATGATTCTAATAACAACCAAGTTAGTTCCAGTCATAAAACCTTAATTATAAACTCCTCAATCTAGATCAGAGATGGAGAGTGTTGCATTATTGTCCCAATAGGTACAACTCTGCAGGAGATCTCTTTACTGTGTTAGAACCAAAATTTTGATTGAGTAGCTCTGCTTAATTTGTCTGATTTGTCATAGAACTCATGATGCTTCTATTTACCTTCAGTATGGTTTTAGTTTTGAGTTACTCTGGTATCACCCCTGAAACTACCAATCTCTGGTGATTCGAATATTGAACTTTCCCCTGCAGATTCCCAAACTCAGATAGGTTCCCAAATTTTCTGCTTCGGACTTCCAAGGCAAAATCTGTTCTCCAGCCTTTGTGGTATCTTGCTCCTCAGCCTTTGTGGACACCTTAATCCTGATAGCCAACGAGTCTGCATCATCTCTCTGCTTGGCCCTTTCCTGCTACAGTATCTGTTATATCTTTGATTTCTCCCTTCTACTCTCTTTCTGATGGCTTCCACCTGTCTGGTACCTGGTGATGGCCCTTCTGCCCTAATACTAATGCTTGGGAAAAACTGGACCACAGTTGGCAGTCCTGCTTATTTTCTGATGGCATGTCTTGCTTCTGTGTTGTTTCACTTGAACCAAACATTCCCTGATTCTTCTGGTCTTTGCTTTGAACTCTGATGAGCATTTTCTAACCACCTACAGCAACAAAGTGTATTGAATACCTGCCAGATGCCAAAGCATTGGACTACTGGGGATACAAGGGTGAATGGGCACCATTCCCTTTTTCAAAGAGCTGATGGTTTGTCTGGAATAGATCTGTTATGTTGTTCTACTATATAGCAGGTGGTATAAACTTAAATTCTCACAGCTGTGGTTTTCTAGGTTTGGCAGGGTTGACAGTCATCTGGGATGTTTGCTAAAATGTCAGAGATCTGAATTGCTTTCCAGATTTATTGAATTAGAATCGTCAGGGATGTGTTCTAGGTATCTGCCTGAGCAAGCAACCCCTGTGATTATGTGATTATTTCATGGATGATCTGAGGACCCGGCCTTGAAATAGACTCTCATATGAAATCAGTGGAGTAGGTTTAATAATCTCCTTTTACAGGTGAAGATATTGAGGAGTGGAAAGTTATGTAACTTTCACAGCTGAAGAGTGGAAGAGGCAGGATGCAAACACAATCTGTATAGCTTGAGAATCCTTGTCATTCACACTCTGTTTTTTCACAAAGCCTCTTACCTGTGTCTTTCATGGGGCCCTGGTTCCCATTCAGGAGTGGTCCCCCAGAGAATCTCCACAATTATGGCACTAACCAGTACTAATGATAACTATGATGGCTAATTTTATGTGTCAAAATGACTGGGCTATGACGTGCAGGCATCTGGCCAAACTTTAGTTTGGATGTGTATGTGAGGGTGTTTCCTGATGAAACTGACATTGGAATTGGCAGACTTCGTAAAGCAGATTGCTCTACACAATGTGGGTAGGCCTCACACAATCAATTAAGGACTGAACAGAACAAAAATGCCAAGTAAGAAGGCCTGACTATTTAGCTAAAATGTTGATCTTTTCTGGTCTTTGGACTTGGACTGAAACATCAGTTCATCTTGAGTCTTGAGCCTATTTGCTTGTGGACTGGTATTACATGTCAGCTTTCCTGGTCTCCAGCTTGCAGACTGAAGATCTTGAAACTTCTCAGCTTTCATAATTGCATGAAGTAATTCCTTAAAATAAAATGATATATATGTCTCATATTGGTTCTGTTTCTCTGGAGAACCCTGACTAATACAACAGCATTTGCTAGCATTTTAAACAATATCTTGACAAGTTGCCTGAAGTTAACTTGGAAATTTCATACTTATTTTTAAAGAGGATAGACTGAGTATGAAAAAAATATGGCAGAAAATGATCTAGGTCAGAATGAATCATCACTGCACAAAAACCACAATAGTCTGTCAAAACTAAAGCATCATCCCAATTTTGGTAAATGGCAATAACAACCCAGAGGCAATCCTTCCACTTTTAGGGAGTTGATGAAACGCTTCCAAACAATAGAAAATGGGTTACTGTCAGCTGTATCCCTGAACAGAGTGGGAAACTTAGAGAATGTCAAGGGTCAAGAAACTGTAATTACAACAATGCCCATAGAGGAAAACAAAGGTTATGTATCTGATACAAAGCTCAATGAGCAACACCTCAATTATGTTGTTTTGATCCACTTCTCTTCAGAGTAGTCTTATTTTGAAAATTCACCTTAGACTCCATCTAAGAGCTTTCCAAACATGAGGATAATCATTTAGAAGGAGGTCCACGGTATGGACCTTGGCTGCAATACTATTATGAGTTGAGGTTCTCAAGGATATAACCACTGTTTATTAAAAAAAGCAACTCTCTCTTTTTGCTGAGAGGCAAAGAAAAAGAGTATTTGTACTAACAAAGATTTTGGTTAAACTAAGAAAAAATTATAAATGTGGCTGAAGTAAGGCAGCATTGTACTTAAACCATTTCTGATAATCTCTGTCTTATACCTTAATCTCCCTCAAGGAGAGATGATGCAGCAATACTGCAAAGAACTGTACTGGGAGCATTTTTATCATCTGTCTTAAATCCTCCCTACTGCAGTTTTACCTTATTACTCTCAGGAAGGTAAGGGCTGGTCGATGAATGGCATTAGTCGTAATTTTCTTGGTATGCTGTATTCCCCTGGTGGTAGATTCTATTACCATGAATATTCTCATTTTACCTTTGCTTGATTATTTAAAGGAAACTTAGGTGGTATGGATTCCACTTTTCTAAAGCATTATTTTTTTCCCTAGGAAAAAATGGTATCAGCCATAAAAGAGCTGTGAGAGGGCCAAAGGGACAATTTTCAGAGGAAATTATTCATTAACTTAATTTACATTAAATTGCAAAACTCTGCTTCTAAAGTTTATTTATCTTCTGGCCAAGGAAACTTACTTTGTAAGTTTGAGGATGCCTTCCTCATCCCCCTGACTCCTTTAGCTCTCATAATCTTTTGCTGTCCCGATTTGACGCCTGATATATATATAGTCTTCTGGTTGACCAAGGATTGCCCTTCACTGAACCTCCCATGGGACACCATACTGGCTTCATTCTGTGCTCCTGCATATTTTTCCCTACTTTCCCACCTTCTCCTTAACTTCATACAAACTATCCATCTTTTTCATCATTTTTTCAAGCTTCTTGCTTCCTGCTAGGTGAGGTCTAATTAACCAGGTAAACGATGTGTTAAGGAAAATTGTTATGATTTAAATTGTGCTTCCACCAAAACATGTTGAAGTCCTAACCACCGTTACCTCATAATATGACCTTATTTGAAAATGAGGTCATTGTGATGTAATTAGTTAACATGAGTTCACACTGCATTTAGGTAGGCCCTAAATTCAATATGACTGGGGTCTTTATAAGAAGCAGGCACATGAGAAGAAAACATGATGCGATGTCAGAGCCAGGGATTAGAGTTATGCTGCCACGAGCTGAGGACTACCTGAGGCTACCGGAAGCCTACAGGCTTTGGAAAGAGCATGACCTTACAAGTGCCTTGTATTTAGACTTCTAACCTCCAAAACTGTGAGAATATAAATTTTATTTCTGAATAACATACTTATGTCTATTATAATAAGACTATCAGTAGACAATGACATAGCAGAAGCAATACCACTAATGATGTGACTCAGGTACCTGACAGGTCAATGAGAAAGATATTTTGAGATGGAAAGGGGTATGTGGCATCCACCAACTACATATGACAGATCTAGATTTCAGGCTTCTCTGAACTGACTCAGCATCACAACCTGACCTCTAAACTATCCGGTAGAACTTCAGTTCCTAAATACTGCAAATACAGAGATGGACGTGGAAAGGGAGATAGCTGTCATTAGCTGAGAGCCTAAAGTATCTGGCACCTTGGTAGATCCTCGCTCTTCTGCAGTTTTGCTCCTCATACAGTTTTCTCCATATCTGGAAGGGCTACTTCCATCTACCCAGGTGCTCATGGCCGACATAACTGAAAAATGGAAGAACGGAGATTTCCCCCCCCTTGAAACCTCAGCACCTTGCACAGTGCATGGTGCATAAAATGGGTTTAAAAGCTATCTGAAAGAAAGAATGAAATAATAATAAGTCTAGGAAGCCTAAACTGGCTTATCCTTATGACAGGGAGTCACTATTAGTTATGGTTTATGGGTGATTTGCCGGGCAAGCCCTATGTTCCTCCGTTTATCTCTCTCACTGGTTCCATGAAGCTTTTACTAATCTTTGAATGCAAATCCATTAATTGGTGATGACAAAGTGAACAGAAAGAAGTATTAGGGTATCAGTGGGAGGAGCCCAGGTACTGGCTCCAGCTCAGCTACTAACCAGATACCCAACCCTGGACAGGGCATAATTTAACAGAAATCATTAAAGAACAGAGTAATGCAATTGAAAGTGGATTGGAAATCCAGTAAAATTGGATTTCTAATCTCTGTACTGCCAAAGTCACTTGTGGCGTTGCCATGAATCTCCTATGGGCCATATTTTTCTCCCATGAATATTAAGGAGATTTGATTATTTAAACAGAAGTGAGCATGAAGCAATTTGCACTCTGTGGAGTGCGAGGGTTTGGCAGAGTAAAAGGAATGGAGGGAGGAAGGTTGTTACCTTGGGAGGCTGCAGCAGAAAAGATAAAAAAATACCATTTTTTTTCAGAGCCAGCGATTAGTAAAGAAGTAGTTTTCTTTTACTGTCCTTAAGTGTATTCATTGGCAACGCATTGCCCTTCTGTTAGATTTCATGGTTTCCTGTGACCTACATTTGCTATGATGTTTTACTGACTCCTTCATTTGAATTAGCTGCTTTTTTTACATCTTCCAAATGCCATTATGAATTACTGAAGCTCAGAACCATCTATATCACCCTTACAAGGCACACAAAAGATGACAATCATCAGTCAAATATTTTCACTCTGCCTGAAACAGAGTTTTCTCAGTCTAGAATAAATAGTTTTCCTCCTGCCAGATTAGCTAAGATTTATACTCCTAATAGGCAAATAGTCCTCAAAGTTTTAGATAAAGAAAAGTGTTCTGTGTCTTGGCCCAACCATAGGGAGAAATATAATTTTAAACAGGTATTTCAGCTTTCAGGCTTACAGACAGGCTTCTGGAAGAGTCTTGTTTTTTTTAGTGGGACAGCAAGTGTCACTCTGTGTTCTTAAATATTTCTCCAAAGAGTTCTTAGTTTATGTCTTTTTTAAAAAAATTATTATCGTTCTTCTCTTACAGTTCTCCCAATTTTTCCCCTTTGCCCTCCTTTGCCCAACCAACCTATCACACCTACAGTCAACCCCCCCACCCCATTGTCTGCGCCCATGGGTCATCCATGCATGTTTTTTGACTGATCCCTTCCTCTTATTTCCAACATCATCCCCTTACCCTGTACCATGGATAGCCGTCAGTCTGTTCCATGTGTCCATGCCTCTGGTTCTATTTTGCTCATTAGCTTATTTTGTTCATTAGCTCCCTCTTGTTAAGTGAGATCATATGGTGTTTGTCTTTCACAAACTGGCTTATTTCACTTAGCACGATAGTCTGTAGTTCCAACCACGCTGTCACAAATGTAGGAGCTCTTTCTTTCTTTCTGCTGCATGGTATTCCATTGTGTAAATGTACCACAGTTTTTTAATTCACCCATCTACTGATGGGCACTGAGGCTGTTTCCAGCATTTGGCTATTGTACATAGCACTGTTATGAACACAGGGATGTATAAGTTCTTTTGAATTGGTGTCTTGGGATTCTTAGAGTATATTCACAGCAGTGGACTTGCTGGATCAAAAAGAAGTTCCATACTTTATGTCTTCAGTATGTTAAAAACCTGTGTGATAATAGTTAAATCCAACCATAATTTGTTTCTTGGGCTGAGAAGAAAAGTTATTTAAAAATAAAAATATAAATTGCAATATACTATAAAATCATTGAAATTTTAAAGTGGAAGTAACCCAAAACATATTCGCTGTTAAGTCAGATGATAATTCGAGATTCAAAGTGTAGGTCATTTAATCAGGGGAAACTTCTAATTAATATTAGTTGGGCCTGAAATTCAGAAGTATTGATTTCAATTTGAGCTCTCTGTCAATTCCATTAAATTCTAATAGTTTAAATAATTAAGTTTAGCAGAAACTGTTCATTACCATTGAATATTCATTTTTGTCTTCCTTATCTGATTTTAGTCTGGGTATCAATGCATCCAACCAAAAAGACTACATTTCCTAGGTAAGATTTAAATAATTTAAGTGTAAGGATTTAGTACAGTTTCTAAGAAGCTGCCATTGTGGACTGTAAGGTGACCTTTAATAGGAAAATCAGGTGAGGATTATAGTATCCTGGGTTCCTGATAACTATAGATTCACCCTATTGATAATCTAGTATCTTCTTTTCCCTGAGAAAGAAATAATCACGTTTTTTATAAGTCACTATTATTTTTGGCTTTGTGTGCTATATATAGCCAAGACTAATTCTAACGGTACACTAGGTTATTGCTATACTTATAAAAATAGAAATAAAAGACAAATGAAAGCCTTCTAAAAACTGAGTAACTGTATGTTTTAGAATTTGCTATCTTGGATAACCAAAAGGGGCATGTGAGTATGGATCCATTCTTAAAGATATAGTAAGCATTATTCCAGAACATTACACTAAAAAGTATGCTTATAAATATGCTAAATACTTATTAAGACTTTTAATATGTACCAGTGTTGTTGTATGACAAAGAAGCCTAAGAATTCACTAATTACTGTCTGTTTCTATTATAAGCTACTTTTACAGCAATTTACTAAACATTGCAGAATAGCTAATGCAAATCCAGGTTACAAAAAGTTGGCATAAATGAAACTATTTTAAATGACAGCTTGGGCAGTCATTCCCAAGGCACCTTGCAAGTTTTACTCCTTAAACCTTTGGAATGTCTCAACTGGGCCAAATAACCTTTGGACTGGGCCAAACCAGCATTGTCTTCCAAACAACGCAGTAACAGAAAAGCAGGGATCTTGATTCCAAAGACTAAACATCAAGGACATTCTTTAAAATGAGTGAAGAGCCACGTATAGCTAAAAACACTACTTAGCTTGTTAGTACCGATAGAAAGTCCTTCCCTCCATTCCCCTAATTATTTCCCTTCTCTGTCTCAGGAAAAAAAATCGGGACACAATTTGGCTTCTTACCTAAATCTACATCCCTGGATTATAATTTTTTAAATCAAATAAATACTTGCTGCTTCTCGCTTTGGCTTTTTATTTTTAGGTTAACAAGATAAGTAATTACACAATTCAGAAACTCAATACATGGCAAACGACAATTCTGAGGACATAACAGGCATTGCTTAATTCGTTTCTGGTATTCTGGATTTTGGTTTGTGCTGATAAAAACAAAATGCTAATATTTTAAAGGCACAAAACTTAGAGTAACATCAACATCAACATTGTTATTAAAATAATGTTTCACATATATTATCGTGTTAATCCTTAAAAAAGTTCTTTAAGATAAATAATTATAAATTAGGTATGGTAAAATGGCATTGCAAAGTCTTTCATGCTTAATCTTAAATCCAAGGGAGAGAAACTTGATTACTCATCGCCTACCAATGTAATCATTTTCAGAAGTAAATTGTAACCTTAAAATTACACATAACTTTTAACTCAGTTTTTTTAAGAATTTCATTCTAAACTGTAAAATTATCCAAAACTTAGAGGTGACACAGAAGAATGACTGCAGGTCTTTTAGTGCCATTCTTTCAACAGGGCCACACAGGATTAGAAATCACCCAGGGGAGCACATCTAGATATTTGGTGGCAGTGTAGACATTGTGAACTTACAACTTCACTAGCAGATTTCTATCTGGTAGGAAAGAATAACCTCAAAGGTTGTAATCTTATGGACATATAGAACATTGAACAGTTTTGTTTCTTAAAACTAGCAAAATCATTCAGTGTTTCTTTAATTACATATGTAGGAGACCGTTCTGTGTGGCATGGGCCCAGCTCCCACTCGGAGATGCACAGGACCCATACCCACAGATAGGTTCTCCTGTGGGGAATCAGGCCTGCTATGTACCTAGGCCACTTTAAGTCTTGCTTTTTGCTAAAAACTCCCTCACCCGGATTTGTGGCAAACATTTACTGCAAAGTAACTTCCTAAAATCCATGCTAAACCTTCCAAGGACAAGTGTAACCGGTTCAACCACTTTTGCTCTTTTCATTTGCAAATATCCCTCTTCCATGATGTGATTAGCAGCATTGGCTCCTTTGTTTTCTGTAAAAGGTAACCACCTAAAGCAACCTGTGCATAGTCAATGAGGACTATCAGGTAATATGCCTAGAAACTCAACAACAGCAGGTCACAGCAAGGGCTGAGGCTTTTGGTCCCCTTGAGAGAAAAGCTTTGCTGTCCCTTTTCCTCTACTGGGCTCGGTAGTCCCTGTGAATGTCTCATTTCATCCATAATGATGCGGACACTGCGGGCTGGTGTCCTCATCAATACACACCTCTGTACCCCATATATTCCTTTGAATCAGTCTTACAATCATGGCTTCTTTATTAGTTAATAAGGCAAATAAAATCTTTGACCTGTGTTTATCTTAAATTTTATGTGAGAGTCCTATTTTAAACTTTTGGAAAATTATACTCTAACAGACAAGTTAAATATAGATGTAAGCCACTATAGCAGCAGAATTTATTAGCATCAAAAATTGCCTACAACCCAAATCATGCCACATATCCCAAAATGTGAACCATAATTATTTTAGAAAAAGGAGACATCTCATTTTTTTTTCATATTGCTCCTTTCAGGATGAATAATACCACTCACAGATGTCCACATTCTAGTCCCCAGAATTTGTGAATATGCTACCTTACACAGAAATTTTCAGATGGAATTACAATGGCTAATTAGCTGACCTTAATATAAGAACTTTATCTTGGATTATACAAGGTGGACCAAAGTAAACACAACATCCTTAAATGTGGAAGAAGAAGAAGAAGGAAGAGAGAAAGTCAAAAAGGACCAACCGTGGCTGCCTTGGAAGATGCTGAAAGAGGCCTTCTACAATTCAGAAAACAAAACAAAACAAAAAAAGAAAGAATGAATGAAAAAAAGAGGAAGTTTATTCTCCTCTAGAGGCTCCAGAAGGGAGAGCTGTTCAAATAACACTTTATTTTAGCACATGAGACCTGTGTCAGATTTCTGATGTACACAGCTGTAAGATAATAACTTTGTGTTGTTTTAGCACACTGCATTTGAGGTAACTTGTTATAGCAGCCATGGAAAACTAATAAGCTTCTCTACATTTAAAAATGCCATTTGTAATAAAGCTAGTAGGACAGTTACAGTTTAGAGCCTTGTGGTCTGAAGGGGGTGGGAGTTTGGAAGCGAGAGGGAAAACAACACAAAGATAATAGACTTTGTCTCAGTTCTGCCAGTATCACCTGCGAGACTGAGAATCTCGTTCCCTTTGGACCTGGAGCTCTTTCCAGCTTCTAAATCCTATGACACTTCAGGACCTCAGCCAGTGTAGTCACTAGGAAGAATGCACAATGGTCTCCTCTCTACCTTTACATTCCAGTCACTTTTATTAACACTGCCTACAATACTCTTTGAAGAAAACAGTAATTCATTCAAAAAAATACCTGTCGTATACCTGCTGTGTGCTAAGAACTCACCAAGGTGCTTAGGGATACAGCAGTGGATAATATAAACAAGACCTTTAATTTCATGTCTCTTTCACACGGGAGAAGAGAGGAATACACAGGGAACACATGAGAAAATAAGTACGGTGAATTTAGATAGCGGTAAGTGAAGTGAGGAGTGCCAAACAAAAGAATGGGACAGACAAAAACCGGTGCTCATGTGTGAGGAGGGGGTTGGGGACTAGAGATGATACAAATTTTATGGAAGTGATATACGGTCTCATATATAAATGTGAAGGATGAGCCTGCCATATGAAAACCCGAGGGAAGAACATTCCCTGAAGAGGCAACAGAAAATCCCTACGTTAGGACCAACCTTGGTAATTCTAAAAAGAGCTAATGCCAGGGTTGTCCATGGCAGGGAGACCTGGGTGGAGGCAGTGAGAGATAAAGGTAGGACAGGCAACAGAGTAGCCAGCGGGGAAATAACAGTGTGGTGAACATCGTCCTTCCTCCAGAGGGACAATATGACTTCTCGAATAAACACATATTCATTCTCATTACACCCAACTACTTTATTATACTTTTACTTCCAGGAATATGTCTACCACTGTGTGGTGGAGAGATCCATTGAAAAATATAGGATTCATACTGTTTTTATGGTGACAAGTATTAAGAAACACCAAACTTTCTGATATTCTTCCATATCCTGATCTGAAGTGTGTATACTGTACAATGCTAAAGATAGCAATAAGAAAGAAATAGAAGAATGGTGCAGTCACAGGGAAGGATACAGAAAGGATTTAGCACATCATCAAAACAACAGTAGCAGCCCCTCAGTTAAAAACAGAAAATGCTGCCTGCCTAAATCACCAGACTAAGACACACAGATATAGTTAAAGGCTCTCACAAGCAGTGCAAAAGGAAAAAAGAAAAGATGAGTATTCACTTCTTTTAGGTCTGCTGCTGATTTCCTTTGGGCCTTGGCTGATTGAATTGAGGTTTTAGGCACTGTGCTTATTTTCTTGGCTCTCATGATTGATCAAGTATTCTCTTTGTCCTCTGTAACAACATTATCTTCCAATAATGGTACACCTCTGGAAACAACATGTGGCTAGGCTGTCAGATTTATAAATGCAAACTACTTGAGGCCGACCCTGTGCCAGTACCATCAGAGAGGGGTAGGGAACTTGCACTGAGGGCTTAGACTCAGCTGATCCCAGGCCTGGTTCTTAGAAGTAATACTGATCAGATCTACATGGGTGTTGGCAGCAGGACCATGTCATCTATGGGAATAGTAAATCATCTGCTTTTACCTACCATTTGCTGCCTCCCCTTCTCTGAATAAACTTCCTGTTAATGCGGTGGTAGCAAACCAGATCATCCCCCCGCTCTTTGCTTCGCAGATTCAATAAAAGCTTTACTAAAAAATAAATAAATAAATAAATAAAGCCTGACCTGATCGAATTCAACCACGTCCCCACTTCCTACAGACGACTCTCCCTTTTTTAACGGAGAGTGCAAAGTCAGACTGCTGCTTTCCTTTGGTTGGTCACGCAAGAAGCATAGAATCGGAAATGAATGATACTTTCATGATCTGGAAATAATGGGGAAAGGATGTCTTTTTATATCATTCATTTACATCCCCAAAAGACATTCTTAAGAAATCTCTGTTAAAATGAATTGATGTGCCTTTTGCTAAAGCTTTGTTTTATAAGGTGTCAAGAGGTTTGAAAAATATAGGCAGTTTTCAGAGAAAGCAAAGCAAACACATGCAGTGTTTGCATTATTTACCAATTAGAATTTGGCAAGCAGTTCTAGTTTGCATATATTTGAATCAAGAGAAATTCATTCGTATGTCTCTAACAAGAATATTTTTTCAATTTTTTCTGAAGGCCTAGAATGTGAAAATTTCTGTGTTTGGCATCATGAGGGGCGCAGAGAGAAAAAAGAGATTATAGTTTGGTGAGGCAGCAAGACACATGAGTAAAGAATTATGAACAGTTATGAAAAGATACAGGCAAATGTCTTTGGGGACAGTTATTTCTGACTGTCTTACTTAAAGAATGGGATGAGAAAAGCATCCTAGAGTACCAAATATCTCTATAATGGAAATTCCTCATAGCCTGTGGCATCCACATATAGGAGCCACATACATTTGAGCTATACGTAAAATCCATTCAGTTCACACACTTAGCTGGACAGGAGAATGCACATCAATTCTTTTGTAATAGAAAAGATATTACTTTCATTTCTAATTGAGCTGAGAACAGAACTGCATGCTGTGTGTATCCTTGGACCGGTCCCTCTGTGAGCCAGATGCATCCCGAGTGCCTGCTGCTCGCCGGGCCCTGTGCCTAGGTTAAGGAACCTGCTGGGGTCTCACACCGTGTGGGACCCAGGCAGAGCCTTTGCACCAGGAGATAAAATGGGGGTACACTCACCAAGTGTGTTATCTTCATTTTAGTGCTAGCATTTTTTGTTCCTAAATCTTACCTTCTGCATCAGGAACTAAACAAAACAATGACCTGCTGGCCCTAAGCACCCAGATACCGCGTATTTACTGTTCTCTTGACTCCTTTCAGACAGCAATTAATTCTCCAGAGGCATATAAATACCTCAAAACATAAATACCGCTCAGTTTCAAAATCTCATCCCTCTGGAAGAAGAGAAAAGAGAGCGAATTTTTATTATCCTTTTACTTATCCCAGGAAAGGCTAAACCTGCAGCCCTTGGGCCTGAGCGGGGCTGTTTCGCCCATTGTGAGTCTGTGATGTATGTGTTTTCATTTGACAGTAGTCAGGGTCTGAGAAAACAGAGGATCAGGTAAGTGTGCAGATCACATTTCGCATTCTCAGGCAGATATAAGTTTTCTTGGATAATCTCAGAGGCTTATGTCAATTGAGTATCTTTTTTTTCGGGGGGCGTGCCCTGTACTAGGCCTTCTGAGGTACATAAAGGCCCATTTCTGCGTTCTAACGACCCTCGGTTTCACAATGAAAGGAATGTATGGTGCTGACTGGGCTCTCACGCTCTTCTCCCGGTTCTTCTCAGTCTTGTGAATGTCAGCGAAGATGAGAAGTACAGCAAGCCGTTCTCAGCAAAGAAGATCTTAGCATGCATCATTTCACCGGGAGCTGTAAAGAAAGCCTGGAAAACCTCGGGAGGTAACTTCTACAGAACACTGACAGGTTTCCAGAGCAGTTTGGAATGCAGAGGAGTGAGGGGATGAGTCTAGAACCCAAGGCCCCGCTTCCCTGTCTGGGAGCGGGACACTTTGGAGAAGAGCGGAGGTGAGGGGTCTCCAGCAAATAAAGGGCTTGAAGGGAAGCAAACTGAGGCAAGGGAAGCAGTAGGAGGTAAAAGAGGGGTTCTCTCTGGCAAGATGGAAAAGCGTTCTAGTTAAAGCTCAGTTCACAGTTGTGCCCAGACCTGGCCCTGCCTTCATGGAGTCTGATACCGCCTTCCCGACCAGGACCTTGCTTGACCTTGGTGGCTAAAAGCTGATGTGGGCTCTGGGCACACTCTGAGTTTTCTCTGCTCACCAAGAACACAGGGGAGACCAAGCGAAGAACGGGACACAGCACGTCCCTGAGACTTTTTTGGAGGTCCCTACTCAGAAGATGACCTTTGATTATTTTGAGAGAATATAGGCTGCATTTCCTTAATTTGAAATCAAATCATACCTCTTTACTTTTGGTTTGAAACACATATGGTCATCATATCTGAAGAGTTTTGGTAGATTTGGGGGGCTTTAAGTGTGGAAGTGTTTGCTCAGTTGCTCCATTTGTTTTTGGGGTTCTGGACTGACAAAATTAACCACATCATTTTCATAGTCACTTGACCTACATTGATTGAAAGATTTAATAAAAATAACTGTACCCACTGACTATTGACACTGGGTACCAGGTGCTGCACTGAAGAACTTCAGGTGTAGTTATCTGGGCAACCCTCACAAGAACCTAGTAAGGTTGAACTTGGAAGTTCAGTGACACAGTGTTTAAGACGGAGTCCTCCTTTCTCTGTAATATATTGTGCACAATTTCTAATCAGAATTTAAGTGCCTCTGCATTTCTTATTTGAATATACATATACCTTATAGTCATCTATATTGGTATTTTTAAATGCCATATCATAGAAATTAGAAAGATGGACATATCTTCAGATAATTTAGTTCATTATTTTGCTATTGTAAAACTTAGTTTTCAAATCCCTGTTAATATAATTTAAAAAGAAACACAAAAGCACTGCACATATACACTTACAGTGACTGCAGAAAGATTTGAAAGTCCTGAAGAGTTAAGACATTAAAACAATGATTGCCATAAAAGCATTCAAATGTTATTTTCAGTAATAAAAATGCAGTTAGTTTGGTTTTCAATATTAACTAAAGACAAAATCTCTATTTATATTAAATTTGGAGAGTTGCATATACTAATTATGAATAAAGTACTAAAGTAACAGTGAGGAATGAAATTTTTTCAAGTCCCCATTTTCTTTTTGAAAATTGTATTGATATAATTTTACTTTAATCTCAGCCTAATTGTATTTTGAAAAAGGAATATTACAGAATCAATGTTAAAATTTCAAGGGCTTTGTTTTGAATATCTTAGTTTTCTTAAGTGCAGAATTCAGTGGGTTACCAAGAATAAAATTACTACTATTATATTTTCATGGCATTTGAGATATTTGTTGAATCTCTAATATTTTCTTCTTTTTAATCATATAGAATTCATAAAAGTGCCATAATCACTTGCCAACTATTTGTGTGAAACACAATTACATAACTTTCTAGATCAAAACTCTGCAACCAAATCATTGCATGACTAGTTTTGCAAGTTCTGGTACTACCAACTCATGGCTGCCTATCACATTTAAATCCTTCTTTAATAAACCCCTGCAGACTAAGAAATAATATCTAAAGGTGGGTAATCTAGAAGGCTTTTCAGGTAACTTTTAAGAAGGAAAAAATAGAAAACCTCTTTGAAGTTTAGTTCATAGATATTTTAAGGTTTTAGCGGCCTAGAAATTCAAAAGTTGGGACGTTGTGGTAGATGACGTACTAAGCCGTCTTAGAGATGAAACATTACCTACATTTATCAACCAATGTCCTCATCTATAAAGCTTTTCTCAGGTGTTAGTTATGGAAACACCATAATCTATAATGTACTATATACATAGCTACAAATCCTGCTAATTAGTTTACATCTTTGCTTCTTCATGAGCTTATGTTGTCTCAGAATTTTCACCCCAAATTTAATCTTTTTAGGAAAACAAGAAAAACAAAACCAGTCTTCAGTGGAGCACATACCAACAGAATTTGACACTCCCCACTAACATCACAGGATGTTAGTTACCATTCATGAATGGGTTTATCTCGTGAACTAATACAATGATAGATCAGCAGGAATGTTCAATAAAGATTTATTTTACATCAGTAGAAACATAATTAATCTAAGTTTTTAGTTAATTAAGTTTTAAGTTAAAAAAAGTTTGTTTGATCCATAAAAAAATATTTCTCTCTCTGGAAACAAGTCTAGAGCAGCGATGTTCACCTAATGTGCTGTAGCACACTAGTGTGCCACAAGAATTTTTAAAACATGCAATACCTGTTTACTCAGGGGCACTGACTTTTTTTGCCTTACATTGTTAAATTTAAAAAATGACAGCAGCCCTGGTCAGTTGGTGATGCCCTGGATGGTTGGTGATGCCCTGGTTGGGCATCATCCCATAAACCAAAAGGTCCCAGGTTTGATTCCCCAACAGGGCACATACCTGGGTCATGGGTTTGATCTCAATTGGGTTATGTGGGAAAGGCAACCAATCCATGTTTCTCTCTCACACTGATGTTTCTCTTCCTCTCTTTGTCCTTCCATCCCCCTCTCTCTAAAATTAATAAGCATGTCCTTGGGTGAGGGTTAAAAATAAATAAAACATTAAAAAATTACAACATCCAATACAACAATAGCTGTCTGGTGTAATGAATTAAAATTATACTTATTTGTGTCAGATCAACAAAAAATATAATATATTATTTATAATATATTATTCTGGTGTGCTGCAGAATTTTAGTAAATAGTTTATATGTGCCATGAGATGAAAAAGGTTAGGAATTATTGGTCCAGAGTGTTGTGGAATGATAAAATATATTCTGATTCATTGTCTTTAAAGAAATCAAAACTACTCTGGCATTAGAGGTTATTAAATACTTGAACAAATGATATGCTAATTTTATAAATTATAAAAACTGTCCTGGCTGGTATAGCTCAGTGGAATGAGTGTGGGCCTGCGAACCAAAGGATCGCGGTTCATTTCCCAGTCAGGGCACATGCCTGGGTTGCAGGCCAGTTCCCAGTAGGGGACACACGAGAGGCAACTATACATTGATATTTCTCTCCCTCTCTCCTTCCCTTATCCTCTAAAGATAAGTAAATAAAATCTTTTTTTAAAAAACCCACTGCTATAAAAAAAATTAGACATTTGAAGAAATAACCCATTTTAATTAATAATTAATACATTTAATTAATAATTCATAATTACTACATAATTTCATTTCACTTATGTAGATACAAGTCTGTTGTCCCTTATGTTTAGTAGAAAGATGTAAGAAATGTAATTTTGCCCTCTGCGTGGGTACAGCCGTGGAGCCAACTCTACACACAAACCAAATGTTATCCATCAGGTTTAGTAAATTTTCTTCCTGAGCCCAAATAGCTGCAAGACCATGGACAACAAACTCAATATGCTGCTTCGATATATTAGTTGAGACCTACTTTCCATCCTTTGGGTAGACTCTCTGAATATTTGCCTTCACAAATTATGAGAAATATATGTTGTCATATGTTTCCTTTTCTTCACTCATCATTTCAGCATTACCCCTCCCTTCAGGAAACTAATCACAAAGGAGAAAATGACTATGTAGTGTCTATTGTATGCTTGGTGCTGTCCTAGATAAATAATTGCCACTTTAATCCTGAGAACGAAGCTTTATTAATTGTCAACATAGTGCTTTAACAAGAAAAACATCAAACCTGTATCTTTTTCTATAAAATAAAATTAAATAAACAAATAACATTAGATGAGTTTTCTAAGATTCAAAAGATGGTACATTTTAATTAGGTTTTATTTATCTTCATAGTTGCATGTTTTTACACAGCAGGGCTCAGAGTTGTTCCCTACGCTGAAACACCTACAAAACGTTCAATGTCATTATGTCTGTTGTACACAAAAAGTGAATGAAGGGCGGAGATCGCAGGTTTCAATAATACCTGAAACAAAAGACTAAGAAACACCTAGAGTTACAATAAGAGTGACTTAGGTGAAACAGGATTTATGCTGCGTAAATGATTTAGATTAATGAGTGATGTTTCAAATTTAACTCCTCTGTTAATAGAATTCTATGTTTTGTTTAGTTTTGTTTTGAGTATGATTTCTTTAATCTATTTTTCAACATGCAAATACTAAACACAGTCCTTGGTACTTAAAGTATAATTTGACCAAAATATTTTAATGGCTTTTTCTAATTATGACTCACGTTGTTTGGTTTACACTATAAAGTTTTGAAAGACTTCTCTTTCCTCAGTGCTCCAAAGGGTAAAGTGTTGAAGTTCTTTTCTTATACATTAGTCTATAAAATGTTCACTTAGAGAGAGAAAAAAAGAAAGGCAATTTTGGCACCAGTTCCTTTCCCTAAAAAATGTTCACGCACTGAGAGGAATATCTGTACAATCAGTATAATTTTCAAATAATGACTCCAAAGGAAGTTCTATGTTATCTCAATCAAATTATAATATGTACCCAGGAAATGTGTTTCGTGTCTGTGTTGCTATGGAAATGTTTTGTTTTGTTTTTTAATAAAGAATGATTGGATTAAATCTCTAATAACAACCAAATAGCCGCAGCTTTATCATGCAAACCTAGAAATTCTGTAGAAATATACTGAATAAAAATCTACCACTTTCAAGATCCTGCTTCATGAGCTACAGTGTCACAATTCCTAGTTTATGTTCCTGTAAGATGTCATCCTATGTTGGTGGTGCTGGGGAAGAGGCCATGGAAGGCTGTTCTCTGGTCTTCTATCCATTTCCTTCGGATATCTGGGTATCCTGGAGATATCAGATCTATATCTGCCTTTTGCAGCTGAAATAATATGGTTGACGATGGAATAGCTGTGCCCAGGGCAAGAAAAGAAAGTCCTGAGACCAAACACTGGAGGAAAGCATATTTATGTTGGCTTCCCTTTCTTTTAAGATCCATCTGCCTCCAGCTGCCCAGGCACAAATGTGCAACCAACTAATCTGCAGGTGTGAAGCTCCCCCCACCCTCAGCCCACCCCAAGACCTGAAAAGAATTTGAAACATCTCTCAGTGTAGGAAATCCTTAGTAGCATTTGAAATAGTAACCTTTGCCAGATTGCACAAGGGCAGAAAGTCACTCCTCTTGTCTAGGTCACTGCAGCATCAGGGACTTCCTGCTAGCCAGGGGTGTGAGACGGTGGTAAACAAGGCCAAGAACTCTAATAAGCATAGAAGAGGTTTTAAGTGCGTGCTTCACTAAACAAGCACTTCATACAGACATAGCTGTTCAGTGACACGTTCAAATCTGTCCAAAAAATTGTAAAGGAAGTGTTTTCCCTCTTATAAGAAAAAAGAAAATAGAATCCAGGACTTCTAACAGAAAGTCAGGGCAATTTACTTGACTGACATGTTTCAGCACTCGCAGAGGGCTAGCATCCGCTCATGTGCAACTCACTGACTCCGCGAGTGCTGACCTCTGTTGTTACTGCTGCAGATATTTATTCTCGAAGAACAGATTTCTGGATGAGTCACACAGGTTCTCCTCTACTTCCCCACAGTAATGCCAGAAATCTTCATTTGCATCTCTGTTGCCATGGAAAAACGAACACTCTGAAAAGCAGGCAGGATTATGAGTTTAAGGCAACATCTCATGGTAAGGAACAGAGAAAACCCAGGTTGAAAACATACACATGCCACAGCTAATATTACAGAAGAATGGCAACTTAAATAACAAGAAGCAGAACATAGAATTCCATTGAATCTCTGATCTTTTAGATAAAATACTTTGAGTTCCAAAATATATTTCAGGTTTTTTTTTTTAATTAGAAAAACACCCTCAAGCTTAGGAATAAAGTAGTCATGCTGTTTCACCACTTGGTGCAGGTCGGCTGGCAGGAAGGCCATTGTGCACCAAACTGCAGATCACGGAATTCCCTCTGCACTGTGAGCCTGCCAGAGCATTAGCAGTCTTTACATCTGGAGACTGATGTCACTATTTAAGAGGAGCAGGAAAACAAGAATGGAAGGCCACGCCCTCTGTGTTTAGCTTAGTAGGCCCAAGAGTTTATATTTGGATCCAGCTCATTTTATCCCAAATTCCTCAAGTACCATAAGTAGTGTACACAGAAGCCATGCTTTAAGGGACAGAAATAAGGGGGAAAAAAGGAAGAAAGACATCAAGAGACAAGGGCATGTAAAATAGTAAGACAAGAAGACAGAAGATTGCGAATATAAGAAGAGAAAGGAAGAAATAGATAGAGAAAGAAGCATAAGAAACAAAAAGAATGATCAAAGATTAAGAGACAAAGAGATAAAATGAATGGAAAGAAAGTTGAATGAAAAAGAGGACATGAAGGGGAAAAAATCTGCCTTCGACTGGAAACTTCACCTAAAAGGTCCGGGCAGAGCAGGTAAAGGAGAATCTTGGGAAGAAATTAAGAGCAATGGAACATTAGTATCATCCTAGACTCATCACCTCGTCCCTCTGAGTGAGGTTTCTTTCTCTCACATGTAGGCACAGGCTTTAGTAGGAAGTTAATGGAAGTCCTAGTGGGAGACTTTTATATATGAGAAGTCTCCTTCAATGTTGCCCTCTCCTTTCATTTTAGCTTTAAGAGGGATTTGAGGATTTCTTGATTTTTTTTTTTGGTTCCTACTTTTTGTTGGACCTTATCCATTCAAAGTCACAGCCCTTGGATCTCCAGGCTACACTTTTTAACCAGCCCATCCATGGGGTGAATGAGCTGTCAGTGCCCTGCCATTGCTGAGGGGAGTTGATGCGATATGCAGGGTAGAGAGAAAGCAGAACTGAGAGGCAGGAGACCTGGAATCAATCTCAGCACTGCCTCTAGGAAAAAGAGACTTTAGCAGAGGCAAGAGCACGCTAGAGCCAATTTCTATTCTCAGGATGCATTCACTTGGAGATTCTGAGGATACTGCTTCTCAAGGGAAGATAAAAAGGTTATCAGTGCTTTATACTCTATATGATTGGAATATTCGTGCCTGCTGGCTAAGGAGAATAAATAGGAAGAGAGACCTAACTGGTCTGTTTAGGGTCCAGTAAGATAAAGTTGCCCAATTTAGTGGCTGAGAGGGAGTTTGCAGTGAGATTTTAGTCCCAGATAATAGCCCATATAAAAGGAAAGTGTTGTTAATATTACTACCCTGTGACCTTTATTAGTTGGAAGTAATCTTTCTTCAACATTTATACTACTTTCTCTGAACTCTGTCCAGTTGAAGCATTTACTACTTTCTACTACGTGTGCCGATTATTGGTGTTTCTACCTCATCCTCTCTGCTAGTCTATAAGGACTTTCAGTGCACAGTCTGTGTCTGATTAATCTCAAAGCCCTCCACAGCACCTCGATAGAGAGCCTTGGGCACAGTTAACACTCAGCTTCCATTTGGTGTATAAATGACAGAAACAGGGAAGAAGGTCTTTTTCTAGGTGTGTGGATTTGAAGAGTTAAGCTTTGGGCTTATCTCCGTGCTAATTTTGAGGCAATTGAGTTGCGAACACAGTATTCAAGTCTTAGAAGTTGAGTGGCCAGCAGCTGAGTTATTAATAATAATTATAAATTACTATTGTGTGCTAGGAGATTTAAAGCAGTTATATTAACATGGCAGTGTAGCTGTTATTATCTCCGTTTCACAACTGAAGAAAGAGAGAACTATTTCTCTCTTTCCTACCTCTCAGTTATTAATTGCCTCTCAGTTCTGTTTTAAATTCAAAGGGGGCTGAATTCAAATTCAGGGCTCCTGGTGCATTAGGATGAGACCAGAGGCCTGTGCTGTCCATACTGGAACTATACAACTTCACCTGTTAAATCCAGTCTCAAGAGAGCTCTCTCCATGCCCAGATGTCCAGAAAAGGCAACTAGTAAAGGGGAAAATGCTAGACTTAGTATGATGATAACTATAATCTTTCGGCAAACATTAAAACCCTAAAGCACTTACTTCCTTCTCTTCAAATAACTACTCTGTAAATAATAATACTTCCTTTACAGCTGTTCAGTACATTTTTGTGTTACGTTGAAATGGAAAGTTTGAAAAGCTAGAAGTGCCTCAGCACATGTTGGGAGCCTCAATGAACGCTGCTTGAATGTGAATTTCTGCAGAAGAAGTAAAATGGAATTTGTGGCACCATGGTGATGCCACAAAGTGATGTGGATGGTTTCTTTCCACGAGCCTTCAGGGCACATATTTGAGAGCTTCTCCATCTCTGACCCAAACTGCAGGACAAATGTCATCTGTTGTTCGCATGCACTGAAACAGGCATTTGCCCAGTGAGAGGGGCACGCTGAAAGGGGCTCTCCTAGATTTTGAATTCTAGCACAGCCACCCTGCCCTGTTCCGACTTGCTTCCTTCTGCATGTAGTTCAGATCTCCCAGAGTTCAGAATATTGTGTTGTAACAAAAGATAAGCTTGACTACACATCCACCCTCTCACTCTTTATACTACCACTATGACTGCTGATAGTAGCTAACTTTTATAAACACTAGAAGGAGTCACACATTGTCCTAAGTTAATGTCTTCCTTCATTGAATCCTTACGACAAACCTACAAGGTATGTGTTATTCTTACCGTCATCATTTTATAGGTAAGGAACCTACTGTTTATACCCTTGTCACAGCGTTATGTATTCTCGGTGTAGTAAGGTTCAATTGAGTCTCATAAAGCTGCTCCATAAAATAAGAATAAGCAATCTAGCATAAGACCAAATCAGAAGGGACTCCGCTCACATTACCTGTGTCATTAAATAATATCTCAGGGAAGAGAAGTGTGGGTGGGCATGAGATAAATATGGCCCAATGAATGTAACTTAATTACAATAACTATGAAATAATTAGTGGAAATATAGCCAGTCTTATCATTAATCACAAGTGCAGAGTAAAATAAGATCCCGTTTGTTTAAATTTGAAAATTTAAATGATAATGCCACATGCTGGGAGTGGTGTTAATGAAATAATCATTTTAATAATCTGCCAGGGGGGTAAAAGGCATATATTTGTAGAAGCAAAGTGTATCAAGGGCTTTGCAAATTTTCACATTCTTTGATTTAATTATTCCCCAGGTAGGAATTTATCTCAAGTAAGCTGTACAAAATAATTATATGGAAGGGTATACATCATAATAGACTAAATAATAACACAAAGTAATAACTAGCAGCTAAGTACCCAAGCTCAAAAGATTGTCTGGGTTCGAACCCCAACTCTAGTTGCTATATCTTTGAACTTTGGGAAGTTTACTTCCCTAAGCTTTTATTTCTACCTCCATAAATTGGGACTTTGGAGAATGTTTGACATGTGATATGTGCTTAACTATTAACCATTTAATGTTTTTTATTTTCTCCATTACCATTGTTACTTATTAACTTAAATGTGCAGAGGTGTGGAATGGTTTCATTATATATGATCATCTACCTAATGGAATCATACTCTTTTTAAAAAAGGTTTTCCTTATTTATTTTTAGAGAGAAGGGAGAAAGAGAGAGAAACATTGGTGTGTGAGAGAAACATCAATTGGTTGCCTCTTGCACACCCTAAACTGGGGGACTGGCCTGCAACTCAAGCATGTGCCCGGACCAGAAATTGAACTGGCAAAATTTTGGTCCATAGGCTGGCACTCAATCTACTGAGCCATACCAGCCAGAGCCGATGGAATCATACCCTTGAACATTAGTGAAATATAGAAATAATAATCAACTAAGTGACAAATGTATAGTGAACAACTACTTGAAGGTTGAAACGATGAATATTTGTGTGATTTTGACTGCTCATATCTATTTCCATTTTCTAATAATAAGCCAAATTGTCTTCAGGAAATGCAAGCCTCCCCTCCCTCATCATAGCCAACGAAGAGTCATGTTATTAAATCCTGGTTAGCTGAGTCCCCCTTTATTAGAATTGAAATAGAGGATTTGAATAAAGCAGCAAACAAGTTGAAAATACTGAGAATTCACTCCTCCTGGCATGGTTCCCTGTACTACTCTGTGCTTAATATAAACTCTGCCTATAGTTCTGCTTTTTTCTCCACCAAGGTGAAACCCCTGGTAGTTTCCAAGCTTATTTCTCCAGCCTTCCTCAGAGTCCGTGGCTTCCCAATATTGTTCCAATATATTTCCTTTTGCTTCGGGCAGTGAGAGTTATCTTCTGTTGCTCTTAAACTATAGTCATGAAGAAATGGCTAAGTAAAAGCTCATTAACTCATTAGTGTTGGCTTCAAGACCTGCAAAGAATTTTGGTATATATTCCAACACAACATACACTATGTTGCTGAAACTTGTTCTTGTCTTTCGGTCCTATGCTCTGCTTATTATGACTGGATACACAAAACTTTCTCATCTTCTGTGGGCATGACCTGCCCAGCATTTCAGCAAAGGTGATGGCTAAAGAGTATAACGATTTATTTATTTATTCATTTGTTTGTCTATTGCCATTCATGTATCCACAATAACAAGAAATGTTACCAAAAACTGTTTTAATTAGAAAATGAAATACTCATCAAAACACTGAAGCTGGGCTAAGCTGAATGATCTTGAGAAAACTACCTAACCTTTGGTTTTCTTCATCTGTAAAATTAGAATAATAACAGTTTCTACTCATATGGATGATATAAAGGTTAATAAAGTCAACATATTTAAAGCACTCAAGATAGAGCCTGACATATAAAAAATCCTACATGTGTTAGCTATTTTTTCTCTATACATTGTGGAACTTGACAGCATTGATTACTGGCCACTATTTAAAATTTAACTGATTTATTTTTCAAATCACTAAGTGCCATATGACTATTTGTTATAAAAAATAAATCCAAAAATATTTCTGGGTGATTTTGACCTATGATCAGTGAAAATGCTGTAGAAAAGAGATCCATTCTATAAAAAACACAAGAAAATTATAATGAAAGAGCAACTTTTGTGCATGAACATTAAAATCATTAGCTGTGGTAGATGGTTAT